>VDFB02201376.1:0-24938 GCA_007258455.2 Sequoia sempervirens | reverse complement strand
CAATTTTTCCAGTGTTGTTTCTTTGCTCCTTGATTTGTCTATTTTTGTACCACTTCTTCTTTCTAGTGGATTGCTTAGCTTTAGAACTCCGACCTTCCTCAAACCCTAAACCACTCTTATCCATTTCTGGTCTTTGAGAGGTAATCAATTCATCAAGCATCGCCGAGCTTATCTTAAATTTTTCTTCCAAACTTCTTTCCTTTTCCAGATCAGATCTCAAGATTTCTGCTTCTTCTAACTTTATGCATTCATCCAACTTCCTTTGAATTTCAATTTGCTAAAATTCTTCAGTTCTTTTCTTCTCATCCAATTGTTGTAGCAAGCTAGAGATGATTTCTTCTCCTTCATTCGATAGATCACATGCTTCCATACTTTTACTTTGCATATTTTCAATGTACTCATTTTCTTTTATCATCCTATCCTTCAGAACTTCCATTTCTTTTGAATATTAGGCAAAGACCAATTTCGAAGGAAAAAAATTCTCATACTCAAATTCTGAGACCTTCCTTAAGCTATTAAGCTTCTTCCGAGAACCAAGCTCTAATACCAATTGTTGAACATCCAAAATACTGAGAGAGGGGGTGAATCAGTATTCCACAAAACCATAATTGAATCCATTTAAACATTATCACAATTTTGACTGAATTAGCAAGAGGGAACATAAAAACAAGTCAAGGGTATGTGTAGGATCATGATGGGCCAAAAAGTGGCAATATGATGGGTATGTGGCTGATGACTATTTTTTTACCCAAAATTAATGAAACGAAAAGGGTTTTTAAAGGAGATTCTCAACTTTCCACTGATATAAATTATACTACTTTGAATTTAATAAGTAATTATTATTCATTTCTATTCAAATTCATGACTAAAGTCCTGATTGATAGGCTGATTGGAAAATATCTATAGCTTTCAAACGATATCATATTTTTTGAATCCAAAACATGCCATCTCTTTGCTTTCCATAATTATAGGATTAAAAAAAGAAAAATTGAGTTTCATGATGTTTTGACCAAGTTAAGGTGGTCATGCATACGAGTTTTTTATATTTTTTAAAAGTTGTAATAAAAAATTCATAATTAATTATTTACTTAGAAAAGTATTACAAAAAACCATGCATCACATCGAGACATGAGTCCTCTACTTATATCTAAAATCTATAAAAAATAATTATCATTTTATTGTGATTAGGTGGCTCCATTGCACCCACTTCTCTTTATTTTTTCCTTGTGAAATTCTATACCACCGATTGGAAATTTCCAAATTTTCTACCCAAATAGATTTTTTTTTTTTAAACAAACCTAGTAGCTTAGAACTATATTCAATTTCTACATATTCTATTCTTACATATTTTTGAAATAATGCAGATAACTTATTCAAATTTTACGGCCAAGCTTCCTAAATTTGGATTTAAATTTGAATTTTTACACTTAAGGGCCTGTTTTTTCCATGATGATCCTGCACATACCCTCAAAGCAACCATACACATGAACACTAGTATTTGTATGTGGAAAACCTAAAATGGGAAAAATCATGGTGAGGTTTAACTCACAATATATTATATCAAAATACAAAATATTACAGGGCTCACTTCCTGAGTATAAAAGATGGCTAACCACCAAGATACAATGATATTGGATCACTGCCAAAAGATTGAACTGATAGGATACACCTTCAATGTGCAGGGTTCAATTCTACTGAAGCTCAGAATAAGAAGTACTTCCTCACACAATAGTCACTCAAAAAAATTGTACTAATCACAACTGATAAAGTATTTATGCTCTAGGTATGTGCAGGATCATGATGGGCCAAAAAGTGGCAATATGATGGGTATGTGGCTGACGACTATTTTTTTACCCAAAATTGATGAAACAAAAAGGGTTTTTAAAGGAGATTCTCAGATTTCCATTGATATAAATTATTCCTTGCTTTGAATTTAATAAGTAATTATTATTCATTTTCTATTCAAATTATGACTAAAGTCCCAATTGATAGGCTAATTGAAAAACATCTATAGGTTTCAAATGGTATTAAATTTTGAATCCAAACATGCATCACATCTCTATGCTTCACATACTATAGATTAAAAAATAAAATTGAATTTCATGAAGTTTTGAAATTGCTAAGTTGGTCGACATAATGAGTTTCTATATTTTTTCAAAGTTGTAATAAAAAATTCATAATCACTATTTTAATTAGAAAATTACAAAAAAAATATGCATCACACTGTAAGTAATGAGTCCTCTACTATATACATAAAATATTATAGAAAAAAATATTATCATTTTATTATAGTTAGGGTGGCTCTACTGCATTAATCTACTTCATTTCTTCCTAAAATTTTACACTCAATTACATTGAAATTTGAAATTTCACCAAATGATTTTTTTTAAAACAAACATAAGCATTTTGTAAACCACATTCAATTTTCTACAAATTCTATTCTTACATATTTTGGAAATAATATAGATAACTTATTCAAATTTTTACGTCAAGTTGCCTAATTTTGTTTTTTCTAAATTTTTTGCCACTTAAGGGCCTTTTTTTTCATGATGATCCTGCACATACCCCTCTGATCTTCTCCTTCTTGCTCATACATACACACACACACTTTCATCTTATATATATAAGTATATCTTGTCCATCAATAAGGTCGACACCATATAAGGTTTAATCATTTTATCCACGTAGTGCATTAAGTCAACTATCATCCATAAATCATAATTAGTCTTCATAATATATTGCATTCATTGAGTTGACCAAGAATAGAACGCAATTTTATAAACCAACAAATAATCCTCAAAGAAAACACCTTATGGATTTGAGAACACATTAATTTCCCATCATACTACTAGCAAAGAGACCATCAACAAAACTGCAGCATAAGAATTTTCACTTTAGTAGAATGTGGAGTCTCCCACACAGTATGCCAAACACAGAGCAATAGTAGGATACAGTTAAACTCCGTTAGAGATAACTTTCTGCTCACAAAAAAAAAGACATCTAAGATCTAGGATATATTTGTCTCAATAAGAAAATAAAAAATGGTTAAGAGATTAGATTCATATCATATCTTGCGATAATTTCTGGACTCGAATACCAACACATCGATCCATCACAAAAAGGGTATTATTGGCAGAGAACAACTTCCGGTAAACCAAGCAGTCTTCCCATATAGTTATCACCATGTTGACATCAATGACAACATAGGAACAATCAATACAACTATCCATACTTAATTCTCATGTTCCAAAGCTTCCAACGTGACTGAGGGAAATTCCTAGACCTATGTCTCACAAGGGATCCTAGACATGGGTCAACATCAGAAAATAGATCAAAATTTCTTGGATTATGGGCATCATATTAACCATATCATGTTTGACATAGGACTTCCTATTATTGAAAAACTTATTAATCAATCACAACCCAGATTCCAAGAACTTCCCATTCCATCTAAAAAATGGTTATCAAACAAACCCCGTACGCAGAGTCATAGGTTGTCCAGTATAGATCTTAGATCAATTCCACAAGAAACTCTGTTTGAATATCCTGAAGAACCAATGAGTGGAAGACCTAGTATGTCTTTCGGGTCATATTCTTTGTCTAGAAATTTCCCAAGTACTTCCAACAAGCCATATATGGATTACAATCCTGAAGAGTCTATTGGATCATCTAGCCACTTTCCCTTATATTGTTAGCCCTCTATAAATCCTTATACCTCTAGACCTTCTTAGCTACACTCTTAGATCTAAGCAACAATCTAGTTTTCATCAATAGGTTAGCCAGGCAAGTCAATAAGAAACTGGCTTAAACACTTAAGGAAGAAGATCAATCGAATAAAAAAGGAAAAGGAATTAAGATCATCAAAACAATAGAAAAGTATGGAATGATTAGGGAAAAACTCCCAAGGGTTGGTGTTGAAAGAAAAAGCACATATAAATTATAAATGAAGGGAATAGAATAAGAAGTGATGGGATATGAGCCTAGTAGATGGCCAACACCAGAAAATTTCACAGTCATAAATCCAAAAAAAACTATGGGGTAGGTATGAAGCTCAAATTCATGTAGATCTAGGGGAAGAACAAAAGAATTCAGAAGCCCGGAGAAAATGGTTAGCTTAAAATGGATGATTTCAGCTCAGGAAAATATTGATGACATGGCTATATATATAAGAAGTACTGGTAATAATTGTTTAGAAAATAATATTTAATTTTAAATGTTGTTTCTTCTATAAAAAAAAAATTAGCTCTTATGTAACTAAGATTGAGCAACATTTTTCTTCTCTCATAAATGATCTATTTGGTGTGAGTTATCAAGTGAAACAAGAAAATCATGATATCAAAACCATTGTATCAAACCAAGAACACCAAGATAGTTATCTCACAAGCATCTATGATCATCAACAAAATCATGAGGATTATAGCAAGAAAGATTCTAATGACCAAAATATCCTCATAGATGTGGTAGCCAAAAAGCTCAAAAAAGATATGGCTAGTTACTAAAAACATTAGAAAAACACAAACTAGTTGTGACAGTTCTTCTGAAGAAGAGAATGAGAAGAAAGGAAAAGCTCAAGATCAACCAGTTCCTAAGAAAAATAAAATAATTGTTCAATGAAGGACACATATGAAAAAGGATGAAAGAGAAGAAATTATTGAATCATCCTCTGAAAGAACTCATAAACCTTCTACAAATATTCCAATGACAAAAATTAAAGAACATAGCCTAGCCAATAAAGAGGAAAGTATAAGGGATTGGCTCCAAGAACTGAAAAATAGAGGAAGAACAAGTAGAACCTATCTACATGGATGAACCTATTTTTTTCCAATAAGGAATCAAAAGAAGAAACATCTGAGGTAAATACTTTTGAGATATTTGATATTGAGTTTGAAGTTTCTTAGTTTTTTTTAAATACTATTAATAATGAGTTTGGATGAGTTAGATTTGGATTTTTATGGTTATGATCAGTTACAAGAAACTAAACCATGGAAATCTATAAAACTCTTGTAGAAATAGATATAGAAATGAAGATGAAATCACTGAAAAAATGCTAAACCTGAGCAATTGAGGGAATTTTCTACAAGTGAATATATTTTAAATATAGATAAGATTGTAGAACCCTATGACACTATCTACATTTGGGAAGATACATTAGAAAACATATTTGATAGGAGTGGATCATGGACTGAACCAACAAAGGTTCTATAAACTATCATACTGCTTTTAGAAAAACACAGAAATTGGTGGAATAATCTACCAAATGTTGGCTAAAGAACACCTCTTGATGAAGTTCTAACATGATTATGTTAAGAAAAAATACATGGGGAAGAATGACATATTTACTCTGATACAAGAAAAATATGAATCAACAACTCAAAATCAAACAACTCAAGAAATGCATGATGATTCTCCACCTTCACCACAACAAGAAATTCTTATATCTCGACAACAACAAGAATGAGTAACTTCCATGGATATTATCATTAGACGTTCTATTGTGATTAACTTTGATGATGATGATGAGACTGATAAGATTGATGAGGAGGTGCATAATTATTAGAAACCTAAATCATAGAAAAATCCTAGAACATATATATCTTTCTTTTTCAGTGATTACATCTTTCATTACTATATCTATTTCTACAAAAAATCAGTTCATGATGTCATCTTTAAGAACTTTCAAACTTGTTTATGTTTACCTCTAAGAACATCTTCCTAGGTCTAAGGTGAGACCAAAGTGCGAGGGATTTTATCCAGTCTCACAAATTTACCTTAAACCCTCTACAATTTGTGGATAACTCTTGCTTTTGATATCTTGAAGACACCTCTAGCCTCAATAGTTGAGTTGAGTTCTAATATTTTGGAGCAATATTTTTGGGACCCAACATGACCTATGATAGAAGAAAGTGATAAAGTTAAGGAGAATCTCATTGAAAATGAAGTTTTGTATATTTTTAAAAAAAACATTCCAAGAGATATTGTCACATTGGAAAAAAATGTTTGATCATACTAATTGTTTTTGAAAAGGAAAAAACAGGTTTTACAGGGACCTGATCATACTAATTGTTACAAAACAAGAAGTAATCCAAAAACTGAAGAATATATGGAGGGTGTGAACTTGGGAACTAAATCAACCCCTAGGATGATTTACATTGGTAAGAAATTAAAACTATCAAAAAATTAAATTCTCATAGCATTATTAAGAAGCTATAGAAAGTTCCTTGTATGGTATTATGATGAGCTAAAAGCTTACAAGGAAGATTTATTCTAGCATGTCAGCCCTTTAGAACCTAGTACAAAGCCTTTCAGGTAGAAACAAAGACCCACCAACCCTACTCTTTGTCCTTAGATGCAATAAGAGTCAAGATGAAGCTTAAAGAAGGAGGTATCATCAAATCGATCAAAAATTTAAAATGGATTTCAAACTTGGTCCTTGTGAGAAAGAAGAAAGGTGATATTAAGTTATGTGCGTAGCTTAGGAAAATTCAAAGTTAAAAAACATTAATCAATAAAATCAAACACAAAAATCCCTAAGCAATAATGAAGCACAATCCTATTATGAAAACTCAAAATAACATAACGAAGTTACCCAAGTCTTCGTACATCATGGTTGAATCACCTTCATTGTTCTTCTCCATTTTTCTATAAAGTAATGAATTCCCATAGATTGTAACCTACAATGAAAGCCTAAAGTAAATGATAGAAAAATACTGAAGAAATTAATTATCTCAATAACACGATAGCCTATAAATTCAATATTTTATGAGATATCAAAATGATAAATAGCAGTGCTATTTATAGAGGTCTGAATGGAAAATGGATGATTGAGATCAATTGTTTTTTATTTTGATCAATGGCTGAAATTGAACGGGATGAGATAAGATAAGATTGAAAGTGAAGGAGAAAGAGGAAATTGAATGATTTTTCAACAAAATCAATTAGTTCAAAGAGGAAAATTCATTTTCAAATAATAGAAACATTATTTAAATGCAAAAGGAAAAATCAAGTTATCTTTTTTATTAAATAGAAATTTAATTCAAAAAGGTGAGAGAAAAGGGAAAGTCATTAATTAAATAAGATTTAATTTGACAAAAAAGCTAACAGTGAATAATTAAATAATTAATATAATTATTTAATTATAGTGGAAAGTGGAAATAATTAAATAAATACAGTTTATTTAATTATAGGGGAAAGACATTGGTGATGTAATTGAACAAATATAATTTATTTAATTAATCAAGATTAATGGAGAAATGAATTAATTAAATAATTAAGAATTATTTAATTAATAGCAGAAATATGACCCTAGATAATGGAAAAATGGTGTTAGCAAGCCTAGGACATTTTTCAGTGTCTATATTTTCCCCTCTTTGATATAATGCAGTTTATCACATGGTGTTAAAGAAAAATATATGCCCCAGTGTAAGGAATAATGACGAGGTAGTGGTATTCCCCCTCGAGAGGACATACGAGTTCAAAGAATGTGAGTGTGCTCTCGAAATCGATGAGAAGACTAGAGGATGAAGGACAAGAGGACAGAGAAAATAATTTTAAGGTTGATGAAGATACAAAATAGAAGAAATATATTAGCATGGAAAAGATGAATGTTAGCATGTAGAAAAGATGGATGTTGAGATAGTGCTAGTTGAGATAATTTGCATATATATGTTTTTCTATCCAACTCTTTGCATTTAATGATCATTGGGTGGTAAAATGTGAAAAATGAAAAAAAACACACCATGGTATGACATAGAATAAGGTATGCAAAGTCATCCATTTGTAGAAGAGAAAGTCGTAGACAAGGAATGCCCTAACTCATAATAAGGACAAAGTTTCCCCAGTCTTTTTGTCAAGACAAACCATAGAAAGAAATCAAATAAAAGATGAGTCATGAGACATCATCGCTCCTCTAAATCCTTTGTGGGATATCCTCAAGGTGGCTAGTAACATGACCAAAGTAAATCCAAAAGATAAGACAAAATAGACCAATAAGGTCAACGTCTAATTAGATTGTTTGTCAATAAGTGTGTGCTAGTGTGTTAAGGGAGGAAGTGAGTGATGGGTTGACGGTTTTCACAAGGCCTAGTTTTAGGAGAAGATACATGTCTTATAAGATGTCAAGTATGGTTTTGATTCTGTAACTACCTATATAAGGCAAGTGAAAAAGTGCTACAATGACAAGGTATGGTTTCAAGAAGGACACATCCTATATAAGACCATTGGTTTTGATCGATTGGATTGGTTTGATTGATTTGACAAATGACTAGTTAATTTGACTTGTAGACTTGTTGGCTTGCTTGTCTTGTTGATTCAGGATTTGAGTTTGAAGTTTAGATTATTTTTTCGCATCTAAGTTGACAATGTTTGATTTATTTTGATTGACCCAAAAAACCCTAAAAGATTGACCTAGGGGGCCTCGGGGGCTCATTGACAAATGACCTTGCCTACGTAGAAATGCGTAGAGACCTCGTAGTTCAACATGACCCTTGACTTCATCTCAATGACAAATGACCGAATCATGATTTTTTTGGACAACCTAAAGGATTGACCTAATGCCTCGAGCGCACATTGACAGATGGCCTTGCGTACGTCTAGTCACAGAGGCAACATAGTTCAACAATGACAATGACTGACATAATTGACTTTGACTCTATTTTTGGGATTTTTTGAAAGTTATTTGAATGTTTTATATTTTGACATGTTTTGATTTTTATGGATTTTGAAGTTTTATGATTTTATCTTTTTTTTTTTCATTTTATGATTTTTTTGTATTTTTGGGAATATTTGATTTTTTCTGGACTTTGAAACTTGAATATCAAGTCTTATAATAAGTGGTCCTTGAATATTTAATCATTATACATTCCCTCTATGAATATAAGTGGTGCTTGTATTCTAAACATTTAACACAACAACCAAAATCAATGTATTCAACTTTTAGATTTGAATGATTTTATAAGAGGGAAAGTAGCCAATGTCGATCTCCTTTATTATTGTTTGCATACTACAGAGCATCAACATGCCTACTCTACAAATTCATAAAATTTCCACACATCTTCAGGTCGGTACACCCTTATGTGAATGCCTCATGAATGTACTTTCCATATTCAACTTTTCTAAATTCTAAATACTATGTTTATATTACATGAATTTGGCTTTCAGACTAGATACAATAGTATGTAATTTTATCATGTTAGAAAATATACATACATATACATACACATACATACATACATACATACATACATATATGTGTGTGTGTGTGTATGTGTATATGTGTATACACACACACACACACACACATATAACTATATATTCATGAAAGTCTGTATGTATGTCTGTAGTTTTAATTGCTGACTCAACACAACAACATACATCTTCATTATTTTAACTCATCTAACTATGGTAGTATTTGTGTAGTTTGCATTGTACATAGAACAAAACATCATCCTTTTTTATTTCTTATATTCATCCACTTATGTATATATTACTATATATTGGCTTTCTAATTGAACATTGTAGCCTACACTTCTAATATATATATATAGAGAGAGATAGATATATACATAAATACATACATATACATATATACAAATATGTATACACACACACACATATATATATTATAAATATAAAATTGTGTTGAAGGGGTTAGCTCTGTTTGATTATAATAAATAAATAAAAGAAATTACAATGTTGTGTTCGGCCAAAACACCATATGGGGTACATTGTATACAAAATTCTAATGCCACTAGCAAGCTCAATCATTCTTTCCACTTGTGCTACAAATAATAGATCTTTGTTGTTTCCATAGATGAGTTTCATAAATGGTTCCATATCCTTCTTATATAGACACCCTCTGTATACAGTACCAGCCTCAGCCATATTTTTATTCACAACATAACTTGTGGCATCTATGGCATTGAATATAAAACCACAACTTGGATTTTTATTAAATGTCAATATGGTAGCGACCACTTATGATAGGTAATTATCATGTATAGAATGGTTTGCAAACAACTTACCAATATGCTCACTACCCATCACCATAACTATTGTGGAGAAAACGGCATCAAAGATCACTTGGTCATGGATGTGGCCCGCAAGGATTCTTCGAATGCCTAGAACCTTCTTGATGGATTCTTCAGCCGTCGAGTCCAAATTCTTGAATAATCTTCGAATTTGTCTTGAGATGTCCTCCTCTACGCATCTACAACTAGCAATAAAAATATAATCCACTGCGTTGGTGGTTCCATCTGCTTGATTGGCCATAAATATATTTCTACCTAACTGGGTCAAATCATGTGAAATCTCGAAGTGAATAAGCACCCAAATTAACTTGATACTTGAGAGTCACAGGTAGGCTTATTGGTACTAACGTGGAATACTTGCAGGGGTTCAATGTTTCATGAAGTACCCTGATATCTACGACATGTTAGATTATTTCAGATTCTTCATCAAAGAAGAATCCTGTGATATATTGTTTCAGATGCATGATGAGGAATGTTGAAAACAGTCAAAATATTGTGGGAAATAATCTAGTAATTAGAACTCAGTAACATGTATGATGAAATTTATGAGCAATTTTGTCTGAGCAAAGATATTTGGTGGACATGGAGTTATGAACCTTTAACAATGCTACTGCGAACTTTGAACATTAAAAAGTGAATTTTATATATTTACAAGTGATCGGTGAAATTTTTATATGAAAAATATAATTGCACGTTTAAATTATTAGGAATATTGTGAAAAAGGTGTGTGCAGTCATTATTTTATGAACATGTTTTTTTTATTTTATTATATTTGACTGTGGTAATTCGTTATGAATGGAAATTATATTATTGTTTTCACATGGACTGTTCTCATTATTCAATCCATTTATATGTGAATCTACAAATATTAAATTTTTCTACTTGTTTAATTATTTCTTATTGTACATGCACTATTGTTAAGGTCCTTTGATGTTTTTGTTACTACCTCAGTTGTAAATAATTTCATGTAGGCATGTGAGAGCACTAAGAGCTTATGTGACAATGTCGACAGCGGACAATTCAATGAATGTATTTGTTAACACACCGCACAATTTGGGATATTTTGTTCATATGGTTGTTACTTAGATTCATATAATGCAAAAGTTCATCTATTAACCAGTATGTCATAATAGTTTGTTCTTTAACTATTGTTATGATATTGTCAATATATGTTTGTTACTTCCTCAATTATATAATTTTGTCTTAGCCGGCATGTGAAGAGTGGTGGGAGGTTTCTAGAGAACCTCAAATTGTCTCCACTTATTTCAAGTAAAGTCTTTAAATACTTTACTTTGGCAATAACCCAGTAGAGATAATGTATTGTTTTTCATTCATGTTGTATTTTATTGTAATTTCATTTATTGTTTTTAGGTATATATATATATATATATATATATAAAATACAATTACTAAGACTATTTTTTATACATGTATATATTTTTTGTGTATATTTGATTGCATGTATGTATGTATATGTATGTTTAGTTAGAAAAAATATTATCTTGTTTTAATATATGTATCTATGTATATTTGATTGCATATATGTGTGTATGTGTATGTATATCTTTAGTTAGTGAAAATATTATCTTGTATATATTATGCTATACTATGTCATTTATAAATATATGTGTGAGTGTGTGTGTGTGTGTGTGTGTGTGTGTGTGAATCACATAGTACTACACACATATATATGTATGTAAGAATGAGTTCACCCTAATGATCCATAGTAAAATAGTGCATCCTTTCAATAGGCCCCTTCATACTTCAACTTATCATATTTCCTTCTTTTTGTATTGAGGACCAATATTGTAGTAAGAGATTTTATTATGACATATGAACATTCCCTAGATTAGGAAACCAATTTCAAACTTTAGTAAACAATAATAAGAATCAATCAAAGCACTAGATATATATAATATCCACTTGAATTTCATCCTTTCAAATGTTAGAGGTCTTATAGAAGTGTGTCATTGCACCATAGAAAAATGGCCCCTTGTCATTTTCATGGTCTTTTAGGCCTTTCCTCTCAATGTTTGATCTATTTTGCTTTGATTTATTGATGTAATGTGGCTTGAACGTTCACATTAGGCCTTTAAAATGCAAATAATGACATCTTGTGAAGGTGTTGTGAATTGTTGTAAAACATTTCTACACTTTTCTAGACTTTATTAATTACAATTCACCTAAAAACACACTTTTATTCATCATCAAGTCCTATTTTGAAGTGTTGTAAAGTCTTGTAACAAGATTTCACACTTTTCTAGTAATTTCACTATTTACATCTTCCTTATGCTTTATTTGACCCCTTTATGCCCTTATAAGGCTTAATTAACTATATTTTTGAATGTAAACCCGACAAACAACATTAAATGTGACTTAATTCCGAACACCCACTTTCAAGTCCAGGGTGGGACCCATTCGCCATGGGTGGCGAATGAGTCCCTCTTGGCACCAATTTCCAAATATTTCAAAATATCTTTCGGGTTTTTATTCAAAATTACTTGATGTCAGCCTATGATGAGGTATCATCAGGTTACTAAGGCACAAGTGTGTATAAATATGTGTTTTTCTCCTCATTTTAAATCTCCTAATTCATTCAAGCAATCTCCTACAATATCATAACTTACTCAAGCATTCAACTAGCATTTGAGCACTTTGCATCATCAAATCAAGCATTAAAAGACATCCATTGACATCTCTTCAGATTTTCTTCAAGAAGGGTTTGGTAAGTTGATAGCATTTGCATGTTATTAGTTTATCTTTCTCTTTCATTTCATCATTTTATTAAGGGTTTGATTACCAAAGTGGGATTTGACCAAGGAAAATCCCTTTTCCATAACCCTTAACCATATTTCCCCTTTGTGCATGTGTTGTGTATGCAAATTTATCAAGAATTTAGGTGTTGAAAAGTGGAGGAGAAGTTAACAAAGTGTTTCAAGTCAACCACTTCATATTTCAATCTTGGAGAATACTTTCTATCCGTTTTCTATAGGATTAACTTCGTCAACTCGACAAGCAGACAACCTCATATCTGGTGCTACAAAATTGTCTCCTGATTTCTTAGAATTTTGGGAGAGGACTGATTCACCATTAGTGGTGAATGAGTCCCACCTTAAGGTTGGAAATCTAAGTTTTGTTAGCTTTTGGATCTCAACACTCAGAAACCTATTCCCGACAGTTTTCATCAGAAGCAGGACTAATTCTCCATTAGTGGCGAATGAGTCCCACTAGTGATTTTCTGTGATTCCAAAAAACATTCAGAATATTCCAGAATCTTCATCAAACTTCCAGGTGCACTCTAATTCAACCCTTTTCTTTTTTTTTGCATTTATTCATTCTTAGTTCATTGTATTTTCCAACATTACATTGTTATGTTTTTCATTCATAATCAGTCAAAAATCTCATATAGTTGCATTCGTATCATTCCATTTAGTCTAAATAACATCATACATTTCCTAATTTGAGTGAACTAGCTAGATTCTTTGGCCCTTTCTTTCTCCTTTTAGGTGAAAAACCCTAGAAGAGCTAGAAAGACCTAGGGTGCCAAAAATCTATGGTTCATTTTGGTGAACTTGCATTTTGAACATATTAACTTTCTGATTCCAATTGCATCTTGCATCTTAGACTTCATTTGCATCAACATTCAATTAGGGTAATGTTTTGTTTTTGCATCCTAGGGTTTCTAGTATTGCATTAGTGAAAGACTCATTTAGATTTCATTTTTGCATATCATATCATCGAAAAAAACTAAAAAATTGCATTTTCATCTTTCATTGGCATCTGAAAAGCATTTAAATAATTTTAAATTTTCTGAAAAACATAAAAGAAATCTCATAACTGGACTCATTCGCCACCTTCGGTGAATCAGTCCACCTACACATTTCAAACTGAATTTATAGGCATTTTCTGGGAATTTCTTGCATTTATGTTCTCTATTGTTATTTAACTGTTTCATTTATTGTTTTTAGGTGTATATATATATGATACAATTACTAAGACTATTTTTTATACATGTATATATTTTTTGTGTATATTTGATTACATGTATGCATGTATATGTATGTTTAGTTAGAAAAAATATTACCTTGTTTTAATATATGTATCTATGTATATTTGATTGCATATATGTGTGTATATGTATGTATGTCTTATTTAGTTGATGAAAACATTATCTTTTATATATTATGCTATACTATGTCATTCATAAATATATGTGTGTGAGTGTGTGTTTGTGTGTGTGAATCACATAGTACTACACACATATATATGTATGTAAGAATGAGTTCACCCTAATGATCCAAAATAAAATAGTGCATCCTTTCAATAGGCCCCTTCATATTTCAACTGATCATGTTTCCTTCTTTTTGTATTGAGGACCAATATTGCAGTAAGAGATTTTATTATGACATATGAACATTCCCTAGATTAGGAAACCAATTTCAAACTTTAGTAAACAATAATAAGAATCAATCAAAGCACTATATATGTAATATCCACTTGAATTTCATCCTTTCAAATGTTAGAGGTCTTATGGAAGTATGTCATTGCACTATAGAAAAATAGCCCCTTGTCATTTTCATGGTTTTTAGGCCTTTCCTCTCAATGTTTGGTCTATTTTGCTTTGATTTATTGATATAATGTGGCTTGAACATTCACATTAGGCCTTTAAAATGCAAATAATGACATCTTGTGAAGGTTTTGTGAAGTGTTGTAAAACATTTCTACACTTTTCTAGACTCTATTCATTACAATTCACCTAAAAATCACCTTTTTATTCATCATCAAGTCCTATTTTGAAGTGTTTTAAAGTCTTGTAACAAGATTTCACACTTTTCTAGGCATAATTTCACTATTTACATCTTCCTTATGCTTTATTTGACTCCTTTATGCCCTTATAAGGCTTAATTAACTATATTTTTTAATGTAAACCTAACAAACAACATTAAATGTGACTTAATTCCCGACACCCACTTTCAAGTCTAAGGTGGGACCCATTCGCCATGGGTGGCGAATGAGTCCCTCTTGGCTCCAATTTCAAAATATGTCAAATTTTATTTCAAGTTTTTATTCAAAATTACTTGATGTTGGCCTATGAAGAGGTATCATCGTGTTACTAAGGCACAAGTGTGTATAAATATGTGTTTTTCTCCTCATTTTAAATCTCCTAATTCATTCAAGCAATCTCCTACAATCTCATAACTTATTCAAGCATTCAACTAGCATTTGAGCACTTTGCATCATGAAATCAAGTATTAATCAAGCAGTCAAAGGAAACCACTGACACATCTTCAGATTTTCTTCAACAAGGGTTTGGTAAATTGATAGCATTTGCATGTTATTAGTTTATCTTTCTCTTTCATTTCATTATTTTATTAAGGGATTGATTACCAAAGTGGGATTTGACCAAGGAAAATCCATTTTCCCTAACCCTTAACCATTTTCCCCTTTGTGCATGTGTTGTGTATGTAGATTTATCAAGCATTTAGGTGTTGAAAAGTGGAGAAGATGTCAACAAAGTGTTTCAAGTCAACCACTTCATATTTCAAGCTTGGAGAAGACTTTCTGTCCATTTTCTGCAGGATTAACTTCATCAACCTGACAAGCAGACAACCTCAGATCTAGTGCTACAGAATTGTCTCTTGATTTCTCATAATTTTGGGAGAGGACTAATTCACCATCAGTGGTGAATGAGTCCCACCTTAAGGGTGGAAATCTAAGTTTTGTCAATTTTTGAATCCCGACACTCAAAAACCTGTTCCTGACAGTTTTCATCAGAAGTAGGACTGATTCACCATCAGTGGAAAATGAGTCCCACTGGTGATTTTTTGTGATTCAAGACAACATTCAGAATATTCTAGAATCTTCATTAGACCTCCAGGTGCACTCTAATTCAACCCTTTTCTTTTATGTTTTGCATTTATTCATTCTTAGTTCATTGTTTGCAAGCATCATTGTGTTTTCCAACATTGCATTATTCTTGGGTTTTGCATTCATAATTAGTCAAAAATCTCATATAGTTGCATTCATATCATTCCATTTAGTCTAAATAACATCATACATTTCTTAATTTGAGTGAACTAGCTAGATTCTTTGGCCCTTTCTTTCTCCTTTTAGGTGAAATTCCCTAGAAGAGCTAGAAAGACCTAGGGTGCCAAAAATATACGATTCAGTCATATGTACTATTTATCATTTCAAGTTTAGTATTTTGATAGATTTGATATTTATTTGTCTATAAGAAATAAAATTTATAAGATTTTTTATTCAACATGGATATAGTGCTAAAATGTCTTGATTGTGTTATTATTTATAAACAACATTTTTTTTATCTCTTCTCCCACAATGAATTTGTTTAAGTGCATTATAAGATCATTCTTTTTAATCACAATCCCATCACTTTTAAAGTTCAATGAGTTTATGTAGAAATGAAAATATTATGCATGCATTTTTTTATGGATATGTTGCATCTAAATTAGTAGGGAACCATCTATTCATTGCATATACATATAAATACACATACATACACATACACATACACATACATACACATACACATACACATACACATACACATACACATACATAAACATATATATATAAATACATATACATATCTATATATACAAATACACATACATATATATACATATATATATATGTGTGTGTGTGTGTCTGTGTCTGTGTATGATTGCATATATATGTGTGTGTTAATCTATTTGTATATGTAGTGTTTTAAATTGTCACCCTTGACAATTTCACACTATGTTATACTCCCCCCTAAGTGATTGGACCTAATTGTACACCTAATTTCTTAAATTATGCATCTCATGTCTCATTTTAACATTTATCAAAAAATCAAATGTGCAAGATCCAAGTATAAACCTAATAATTTTCTCCTAGAACTTTAGATCCCAAACATTGAGGGATATAATTAGGGGTATCCTTTGCGACTAGTCCCCTTAATGTGGCCTCAAAATTTAAAGTGCTGCAGTAGTAATTTTTTATTTTAAATTTAAATTTAATTGTCGTACCATCGATTTAATTTTCAAGAAATTAGATAAATTTCATATAAATACTCAGTACCTTCACAATTTTAAGAAATAAGAATGATCAAGGAAAGAGAAGAGCAATTGTACTTCAAAATTCAATTCAAGAGTAGTCAAGAGTAGAACGCGGATCCCACAATAGTGGTTTACACTCTTGCCAAACCGACACTAAAATAAATTTTTTAACTAAATCTTCACTTCCTCGGCACCTATAATGGCTAAACCGTCAGGAATTTGAAGATGATGCAAAGTAGTGATTTGTGACATTTTTTTTGTAGATTCTAAATTTTTTTTTTTCAAAATTTTTGGACTCAGATTGCACTTCTTTTTCCATCTCCTTTGAAAATTAGTTTTTTCATAAAGAACATTTTTAAAAGTGACGCCACCATATATCTCCTCTCTCGATATCTAGTGCTTCCACTTGGTTAGATATTTTTATTGAATACTTTTCTTTTAATCAAGTTTCAAATTCAAACCAATTACAATTCACATAGTGAATTGTGATAACACTTCCAGAATACTTTTTGTATGTACTGAATTCAAATTTTTTTATGTGTTGGATCAAGGACTTCAATATATAGTGCACTCATATTTTACTTTATTTTTGATAATTTTCTATTTTTCCACATTTGCAAAATAGAGAGCTTTTATTTTTGGTGAAACCTACATTCACAAGAAATAAAAATAAATATAATAATAAAACAATTTATTTAAATTTATACTTTTGGGGAAGCTTATAATAAGGAATACATACTTACAAAAAATAAAATTTAAATGAATTCATTGGATCCCCCAAAAGGTAAATCAAAAGTGGTTTTTTATCAGCATTTTGATAGGTGTAAAGGAGACTCTGTTATAGGTATGGTTTAAAACTAGCTGGGTTCTATCCAAGGGGGTTTGATTTAAGGTAGTTTGATGAAACCCTCTTCAATTGGAATTCTTTAAATGGAACCTTTTAAGGCTTAAATCATTATAATTTCTAAAAAATATGTGGTTTCAACAAAAATCACTCCTCCTAGAAATTGTAAACTTTGTGGGATCACCCTAATTTACAAAATTATTGTAGCATTTCATCATCAAAGCATCATGTCAAGTTTTATGTGAGTTTGTTCATTTTTATGCATTTTTTTTTTGTGAGTAGTAATGCTTGTAGGTTTTCAATTCAAATCAAGCCAAATTGCAATCAAGCCTTGAGGTAATGTGTATGACTTCAATCCTTCAAGGACATCTTAATTTAGTGGTGATTTTCAACAAGTTGTGGATTCATCATTCATTTATCATTTATCCTTTATCCCTCAAAAGTATACGATCTCTTTATCATCAATTTTTTTTATTGTGGAGATGGAAACAATAACATAGGGTTTGATTGAAGCAATCCCATATATGGCACAATCCTTCCTCTCCTTTTGAATATGCAGGTACAAATCTGAAGAGGATTGGAAGAAAATTTGAAGACAATTCACTCATTGACACATTCAATCCCTACAACTTAACAAGATACAAAAGCTCCATTATCTCAATAACAAATGAAGATCCAACAACATGATCTAGAATGGAAAAGCTATAGATTGGGGACCAGAGGACTATAAAATCATATTTTAGTTTTAGACACCTAGACTAGGGAATCCTTATGCCCTAGTTCACCCAAAATTAGCTCAGATTTGAACCATAGGTGCATACATATTTGCTCCATCCATTTTTTGTCTTTAAATTTGACCACCTATTTCCAATTTTCCTATATTTACATCAGAATAGTGCATTCACATAGTCATTTAGTTTCATTATTATATTTTCATTTCAAATCCATAGCAATCAATCACACACACAAAAAAGGGGTTGATTGAATCACCTTTCGAGTTGCAATTCAATTTCATTTCCAAGCCCCTAATGTCAAATGTTATACATGTGAAAAGTGTTAGATCCTAGTTGAAAACCTAGGGTCTCACTTTTCCACCTAATTTTTTTGGTGAACCTAATGCATTAACATTAAAATACCTTCTAAAATTTTAAGCATATCATCTTATATCTGAGATTAGTATTGCATTGTTTTAGGAATTAATTATTGCATCAAAAAATCATTGAAAAACCAAAGATTTGCATAACATATTGCATTCAAAATCACATTTAGGGTTAATTTCAGTCATCATAGGTCAGATATACATCTTAATTGCATTTACAAATCTACATTAGGTCATAGTAGATCTTAAGTCAAATCTGAAAGTGTTCATGGCATTCATTTAGGGATTTTGCATTTAGTCAAGAGAGTGAAAAAGTGCATTGTTTGTTACAAAAAGTCTTCAAGATCTTCATTTTTAAAAATTTTAAGTTAGGGTCAATAAATTACTACACTTTAGATCTAAAATTTGCATCTATAATCTCATTTCATTACTTGACATTTTTAAAAATTTCTTGCATACTTATATTTTATATTTCTTAATCATAAAATAGTCAAACTTTGGAAAATTATTTAATGAAAAACTTGCATTTTCACAAAAAAAAACACTTAAACAATATTATAGATATTGAAACATTAAATTCAGTTAAAATAATTTCTATATTAGGGTGTCCTTGTGCCCTTGTCTAGCTAAATTTTGCTCAAATTATTGTCAAACATCCATTAATATTATTTTTGTGTGTTTTTGCCCTCTGATTTTGGATCTTGTAAGTTTTATTATGACTTTTTGAGATTTAGTGTTCATAGTAAGCATAACCAAGAAATTTGAAACTCATATGACCTTCACGACCTAGTGTCTTATTGCTAATACCCTTGTGAGACGAAGTTATAGAATTATGGCATCCTGCATTGTAACTACACCTGCTATGGAGCCTCAATCCTCCAACTCTTTCACACAAGGTATTGTCGATACCCAACCCATTTTCAACTCCTTTCCTACTCCTACAATACCCATGAAAACTTCACATTCAAACATCTTTCTAGATATTGAGGCTATTGTTGCCCATGTTCCTTATAAGAAATTAAATCAATTGGACAAGGATTAAGAGGGACTTCAAGAATACTTAAGTACTAAATCCTTAGCAAGAGTGATGGTGTCTATCGTGGATAACCTTAGGAATTTTATTAATGATGCTCAAGTAATAGAAATGTTGTGTAGTCTATCTCACATAGTAGATCCCAACATCCCTATGGCAGCTAGTTGTGCTCAAACATTGGAAACACCAACTACATGTGAAATATTTCATCTTGTACATACCATCACATAAATTCAATTTCCTACTACATTAACATATAGTACATGAGACATATACGTTGAATGCACACAAGAAAATAGAGAGTGGGCGGGGAGTGAATCAGTTGTATATTAAAACATCCAAAACCATCATAAAAATTTATATCCACATCAACTTAATTAACTCTTAATATGTTAGAATGATTAATAGCATGAAAGAAAATAACAAAAACTAAAACACATCAACACCATGCACAATAGAATACTAGATTCATGTGGAAAACCCAAGAAGGGAAAAACTACGGTGAGGATTACCTCACAATATAAATTAAAATTGAAAAATCTAATACAATAGGCTCACTGCTAGAGGGCTCACTACCCATAAGAAAGAAGGGCCAACTACCAAAGGCTCACTGCCAGATTACAAAAAAGAAGAAAGAAGAGTTGAAATGACCACATTATAATTTTTCTCAATTTTTACAACAATACTTCAACAAGCCAACCATCAAGGATAGCCAAAATCATAAACCAACAATGGAATGTAACCCTACACCAAGAATGTACACCAAGATCCCAATGTTGGGTAAGGTGTGAGCATATGGCATCGGGGATCGTTAGTGTTCAAACTTAAAGAAGTACAATGCTGGAAAGTAAAGTGTATGTAACTCAACCATGTATTTCAGCGGTAGTAATTTGAAGGCATACCTGATAAGCAGTATGAGTAATGAAAGTAAAGTAGGGTGGCAAGTCAACCCCAGTACAATGCATAGATGGTGAGGCATGTCTCTTCCACCAATGGCGGGAATGATACTGATTAAACTGAAAGTAAACTAGTCAGCATGACCATCCTCTTCCACTAAAGTGGGAATTACAATATAAAAAGAAAAATTGTAAAGAAATTGATCAGTACTACTGACTTAGCATTACAATGTGAAATATAATCTGCAATACCAAGTGTTATTGTCGTCCAAGAAGCTGCAAATGATGTTATAAGTTCTCCAAACTTCACAAGACTCACAACTATGAAATAACACACCAAAAAACCAACTTCTGACAATATGATATACAAAACCAACAAACTAAAAATGCAAACCATCAAGCCTAGACCAAACCAAAATACTCCTAACTCACTCAATACTCAATGGAATTACATGAAATCAAGTGAAAACAACTCCTAGAGATATGGCGACCAAGATAGAACTGAGAAACTACAACAAACTGATGCTATTTATTTTTCTAAAGATTACTCTAACTTCCCAGGAAAGAAGTGCGACCTAGGGAGAATTCAACCAGCAAGATAAAATAGAAGACTCAAAAGAAAAATCTAAAAACTTGCTCAAGGGGGTGCCTAGAGCCACAAAAGAGAACTAGCAACTACCCAGAACCAAATAAAATTTACTCAATGATTTATGATCAAATTTCACTTTCAGCACAACCCAAACCAGCAACTGTAAATTGATAAGAACCCTCAAAACATCCAACTGTGAAGCTCAATCTGGTAGTCTGAATGAGAAGCAGTCACTGAAAACTCAGCTAGGTGCTATCTTTCAAGCACGGAACCAAGAGAAAGTACTAGGAGGTATGCATTCCTTGAAGCCAGCTCTAAAGTCATTTCAACAACATAATCGTATAATAGGCAACAAAAGATATCAATGAAGAGCCCAACACTCTTATTTATAACCTTTTTCTCTCCCAAATTCAAATCTTCTTTTCCCTCCAATTAGGGCACCTATCTCAATTTCACATTCATCTTCAATAATTTGCAATTTGAATTTCATTTAGCCTCTTCTCCAAAAATGAAATATACTTTATCAAAAATGCTAATAAAGTATAATGTGACATCCCAAAAGTATTAAAGTACAATACTTTATAAAATAATGTATCTCCTCAAATAGGCTTCCAAATATGATTAAGTGAAATGTTTTAATAAACTTACTTCTTTTTTTCTTCATCTAGGCATCCACCACCTCAGCAATATTACACTTATAAAAGCATTATAAAAATGCAATTATATTCTCCAAATTTGACCACCATGCCTTAGCCAAATATTTTACTTAAAAATGTTATTGTTCACCAAATATCAAACCTACCAAAAATAACTCCAAGAATGTTGGAATGACCAATTGCTCATGTTGACCTTCTAGAAATAGCCACTGAACTGAATTGCAGCAACCTTCCTAAAAAAAACTGCTAAAAATAGAACTTACTAAAAAATAGCATACTGAGCTAAAAATAGTAAGTTGTTCCAAACTCATTTTAACCACAATCCAAGCAGCCGTCATACTTACTAAAAATAGTAATTCTGAAAAAGTCCTCTGTTGCAATTGCATGTCACACCATTGCAAAGCTTTTTGAAAACCTAGAAGGAATCCATAATCCAAACTGCAAAACTCCAACATGCAAGCCCTTGAATTCACAAAAGAAACCTCCAAGTAGCTAGAAACCCTATTTCGGCCTCTAACTAGCCTACGAGCATCTGGGGATAGGCTATCAGTCACTGGAAATTGTAGTGCTAAAAATTGGGACATTACAGTCTGCCCTTCCCAAAATTGCTTGTCCTCAAGCAAGTCCACCACAACTCCAAAAAAAATTGAACTAATCCATGCCAAACCAAGTACAATCCCAGGGTCCCATGTTTGTCTCAAGAAGGAACCACCATGCCGATGTTGCACCACTTTGATCACATCAGTGAAAACATCATGCCAAGACTGCACTAACCTCTCTTGTAACTCTAGAATGACACCATCCAAGAATAGACGGGAAGGATTGCAGTCAACACCTTGCAGTATCTCACGCCCAAAAGACTTTGAGTCATCAATATCAACCATACCATTGTTTATCACCATCCTAGGCAATGGGAAAGATAGTCTACTCAACTCAATACTATAATCCTCAAACATGTCTCCATAAGGTACCTAACAAAGCCACGACTGCAAATGTGACTTCTCCAAATCCTCTTGCAAGGAGGAAAGCAACCCTTTGCAAGAGCTCATCAAAGTCAAACTCATGACTCCACATGAATCTACTATGCCTCAACTGAATTATCATGATACAACCATGAAGACTATAGAAATTTCTCATAATTCCAACACCAATAGTCTCAAAATGATGAACCAAGGAAATCAAAGGTTCGTTTCCCAAAGCAAAAGTAAAAATGAAAGCATATGAATAGCCACTAGTAACAACTTTAACACCTCCCAAAGATGGATTCATATTGCTTTGAATCATCACCTCTTGCATTTGAGGCCAAAAATTAGTCCTGATAGGAGACTGTGAAGTCTTAAAATAAGTATACCAACTGCCCACCATGACTTAAATGATTGACTTATAATCTGATTTAGGGATAATCAACATCCCGGTAGATTAACAACTGTTTCTATACTGAAGATCATCACCCAAATTAATGCATCTACTCAAAATTTATCTCCAATCCATTTGTTGATTAACAAACAAAACCATCAAGTGGTTGGTAATGAAAGGGGCAACACCAAAATTTTTGATAATTTGACCCTTATCCCTCCAAAAGTCCATCTTTACACAAGTATTTAGCTCCATCAACCCATGTTGAGGATCCCAAACAAGGATACCCAACTAAAAAATAATCTCCAACACACTGGAAAGAGAATTCAACACATCTCCAAGTGCTGGTCAAAACCAAGTGCATACTCATGAAATCAGCATCCCCTCTAGTGAACCTCTGAAACCAATCCATGAAAGCATTCACATATGTGGAGCATGAAACAAATGTTGTCTTCAATCCCAACTCCAAAAATAGACAAGTATGATCCAAAACATCACTCCATCCAAGGAATGGATTGTCAAGAGTGCAAACACCAAGTTCTAGTCCATCTGCCTTCCATACTTCATGGGTAACAAATCTGAAATCTTCACTCCTTGTTCCTGTAATGAAGTTATCGATAGCTACCAAGAATTGTCTCATTAACACCTTGATGTGAAAAATGTTGAAATTTTATTACTTCAACACTTCCCATGTGGAAACTTCATCCTCAAACCCACTTATGCATTCATTATCAAATTTCCTTGGAAGATTACCAATCACAAAACATGGCACATCCTTATGGAGTGATATCAAATCATCCATGCACTAGAAACCATACTTAGTTTCATGCACAATTTTATCATCCATCACAAAGAGAGGATTATCATAACTTTCCTCAACACCCACTTCAAAGAGAGGATTGTCAAAAACTTGGAAGTAATCCCTTTCATCTTGTTGATCCAAATCTGCACATGCAACTTTTGATTTTCTTGTGACACTTTCTAGATCAAACTCCTCTTGAATACAATCAAGTTCCTTAATCACTTGCTTGATTTCTTCAGCGCTTTGCTCATTCTCTTGCCTAACTGGTCTTCTACCCCCGTTAGAGCCAACTGAGTATTTTCTAACATGCCCTTTATTGATTCAATCTCAAGAGTAATCTCATCAACCTTTCTCTCCTTTTCTTGGAAAGTACCAATGGTCTTCTTTGCAATTTCAAAGAAATAATCTCGATCTTCAATCAAGTGTATGTATGTTGATTTCAATGTCTCCATGGAACCTTTGATAAGTTGCAAATTAGGAAGAGCAACTTCATTCTTAACTCCATTTGGTCTTAATTCAAATTGAACCTTCCAGTAGAGATCTTCAAACAAATTGTGTGTGCGATCAAATAGGGATAGCG
>VDFB02201375.1:0-22162 GCA_007258455.2 Sequoia sempervirens | reverse complement strand
TCTTGCATTACTCCATGTTAAATCCCTAATCTTTAATGTTTCTAAGATTATAAAATATTAAATACAAAGAAAACCTACTCAAATGTGTTAGAATAGGATCCCAAAATGAAACAATGGATAATGACAAATACCTACTTTGGGAGATATCAAATCACCTTAATAGATCACAAATATAAATATACCTTCCTTTAGAGAGAAAGTAAAATGATAATAGATGATAGAGCCACTTAGGAAACAAGTCATTATGCATGGTTGAATGGCTTAGTGCATCTCCCAAAACCTAGAACCATCATGATCCTCCATAGGCATCTATCATAAATATTTCACAATGCTTGATCTTGTTGACAAAATGAGCTTGAAGACCTACAAAAATAAATAGAATGTTGCTCCAAGACTTCAAATTTGAATGCTTTATTGATTTCTTCTTGCTCTTGAATGAAAATGCTTGTGATCTCATGTGAATTTCTTGCTTGTCTAGTGAAAAATGATTAAAATACTTATCTTTATAGGTATCCTTTCTAATTTCCTATTTATTAGATCTTGAAAGCTGACACTTAGAATTTGAATTTAGGACCTTGAAATGCAACCAAAACATGTTTAAATTTGAATTTGTGAACTTAAATAGGACCCATTTCCTCACCTAAAAGTTCAGGACTTAATTTATTTCAGGGCATTAAATTAGTCGATGCCATTTATTCAATGCGAGTTATAGTGTGAGGAAATAAATAAAATAGGCCTTGGGATGCACAATAAAAAGTATTAGGGGCCTATTAATGAGGTTTAAAAATTCATAAATGAGAGGTCACTAAAATAGTTCCAAATTAAGTGTGAAATTGTATTTTCTCTTAGAAAGGAGTACAGTTTTCTACACTACATTTATCCCCCACTTTAACAACCATATGACACTGCGTGCATATGAAAGCTAAAGGAATTTAGATAAAAAGTATACTCATATGGATTCATTTGCAAGTAGAGATAATGAAACCCCCATTGTAGCCTTTTGGAAAACCATAATGTTAGGAACCACATCCTACAACACCGATTCGTTAGTCGTTCAAAAATCCTCTTATCAAACTTCTACAGAGAATCAAACTTGAGGGTAGATGTATGCCCCCCAGATTCAACTTGCTTTATAGAGGTGGAATCAGGGTAGTCATGAAACCTCATCAAAATACTTATGTTTAGATGATGTTAACACTTATAATAGGGTATTGAATTTAAAACACCACATATTGATAGGCATTAGATGACATCGAGGACAAAATCACAAATCCAACAAATCAAATGACGTTAAAATGGAGTTCACTAGCCCTCAATATGCTGATTTGAATACAATGTACTAATAAAATATACTTTTCTTTAATAGAATTTAGTATATGTGATTGAAAATGACACTTTTATCTTTTTTCCTTTTTGCAATTTACCTTTGTGTAAAGTGATCGAAGATGCCTAGTAGATGAACATACAAGCCTCCTAGACTTGAGATTTTGCTTGATGAGGTAGTGCGGGGTGAGCTCCGACATACGGTAAGTGGATTCTACTCTACTTTGTCTTCACATTCATGCATTTATAATATATATTTTATCATTTCTATAAGTTTTTAGGACCCTTGCAAAAAATTTGCAAAGCGTCCTCCTTTGGCACAAAGTATCCCTCTTAGTTGCAAGGACACCCCCCCCACGCCCCCGCTGTCCAAAAATGGCATATGTTTCCAAGTTGGGTGCAAAGTGTCTTAGAGAAAATTTAATTAAAATTTAATTATTTAATGTATATATTTAGGATTTATTTTTCTTTTTTTTTATTCAATAGGTCCCTCCCTAAGCTTTGCAACACCTAGGAGGCAAACAATATGTTTTCCTTTGAGAGAAGATTTATCGGCTATCAAAGGATGAGATTTGTACCTTATAGCAAACAAGACTATTTTTGGTATACCTCATGCCACCCATGAGGTATCATGATGGTATGTTGATGGCCCTTGTAGAGAGGTGGGACATAGATATGTGCACCTTTCACCTTCCTACAGGTGAGATGACTATCACATTAGAGGACATTCACCGCATCCTACGGATACTTATCTAGGGTGAGGGAGAGATTTTCCATTCAGAAAATGATTGGACACTTGAGGAGATGTGAAATGATATTAAATACTATCTAGGTCAGCCCATCCAAGAGGCGAGCATCTGACCTCACATTGAGCTTAGATGGCTGCTATACACATGGTCACCATTGTTGAGGTGCATTATGATAGTTAGTACAACATTATCGCTAGTTCCTAATGGGCAAGGTGCACACTTAGATGGAGGATTATTTCACATCATCTGATTCATGGAGGTGCATTAGATCGTTTATGATTGGGGTTGTAGTATTCTAGAACATATATACTAGTATATTGGTCACTTTGTGTACCAAGAACTGGATAGCATAATACATTATATACGCTCTTATAGGTATGGTGCTTTGAGCACATCACATGTACAAGGCCTACAAGATATCTAACCATAGTGACCATGAGCTATCCATGAGCCTATAGCTATTCTCTAAGACGCGCTTGGTACGATGAAGATTTTCTACACTGGAAAGTCATATTCGACCACTTGGATGAGGGCATAGTATGGATACCATTATGATAGGGAGGGTTGGATGGAAACACTCACTGTTCCATGCTTTGGATCTTGTTTAGGAAGACCCTATGGTGTCACACTCCACCACCTTAACCTATAGGACCTACTACTTGTGTAGACTCCCCTGGTTCACCTTGCCAACCCAATCAAGTCATAGCCAACCTTGGGGCAATGCTTCAACACTTCCTTAGCCCTTAATCTACCCTAAAGGCTAACCTATCCTCAACACACAATTTGATCTTGCAAGGGGTGTAGAAATGTCTTCAGTGGTTTCAAACCAACCTCCTAGGGTTCTTGAAGGTTCACCAAAACTCCACCTTTCCATCGCTTTCACCAAACCCTCAACTAGGGTTAAAAAGGCTACTAGCCCTTGAGCCCCAATTAGGCCTCCACCTCCGAGAAAACTGGTCTTTGCTCAAAAACTTCCCAAAGGACACTCACTCTTTCTTTGAGATTCTTGGATCAAATAAACACCTCTCAAGGATTTTTGAGGTCTTAAGCCTCAACTGACCGTACAATGCTTGAACCTGAAAATGGGCATTTCCTAGGGTTTTTAAGCCACTGTCTGGCTATTTTCAAACTGTCAGTTTGTTCAACCACCAAATGAACAAATAAAGCCTCCTCCTTCATGCCAAGTCTTTGCAAGACATCTATCTGCCTCTCCACGCCGTGCCTTGTCAGGGAAAGGTCACCCCTGCAAACCAAGTGCGTTGCACTACCTGTCTTTCCTAGCCGGGCACTATCAAGCTCGCCTAGGAAAAGACTTCCTCCATGATTCCATGACTCCTATAGACTCCTAACCCTAACCTATTTACAAACATGGAGCCTAGCCACATTCCCACAAGCCCGTACACTATGGTATAGGGGAAATGTAAGCTAAAACCCCATTTCTTTTACCAGTCTGCCAATCAGAACAACCACTAAAGAAAGAACAAAGTAATTACAAGTAAACTTGAAATGAATAACCTAACTATCTGTTGTTCCAAGAAAGATTGAAAGACAATTTCACTACATCCTACTCTATTCAAAATGCCATGATCAGTCTATTAGCGTACTGAATCAAGCAAAAACCAAAACTGGAAATGTACACCAAAATATCACTGCTCTCTTAATTTCATAACCAAAATACAAACTCGAATGCTTCCAACCCCCTTTTCAGGTCGAGGCCCACCTTAAATATGGTTCCTGAATCAGTTATCTTCCTTGGTCGGACATATTCATGACCTAATGGCCAGAGTTACAAAATCCACTTGTTTTTCAATTTTTGCCAAATGTTAGCAACCTAAGCAAGATGAGTTTCTAAACCCATCCATTCTTCACAACTTCAATCCTAGGGGTAAAACACATCCCTAAACTATCTTCTCTACTCAATGGTCAACATGACCTTCATGGAAAACATCAAGAAACAAAAGAACTGCATCCTAGACTTCCTAAATGCCTAGTGTTTCATGTGCTCTCGCACTGTGTATCTCATGATAACTTGGTGGGAAGATGAGAGACATCAGTTCGTTAGGATGCAATAGGATCAATTTATACTAGGGTGACATGATTACATAGTGAGACCCTTCTACTATGATCATTTCATGCACTAATTTGGATGGGTTTAGGTTCTATTGAGGCCACAACCTATGTATCTACGATCAACACTGAGTGTTTTCAGGCCTAGAGACAGTTGTCACCTTACCATTTATGATTTTTACTATAGTTCAATTCAAAGGATGAGGACCATGACATGCCCCTAGTCTTCAAGGTTGATGACATAGGTGCCACAGTGGCCTACAAGCAATGGTGGATTAGAGCATGACCACCTCATGTCTTTCCTTGGCATCACCTTACAAGCCATGTAGGACCTCTCCTAGGTCGTAGAGATCATAGGGATGATAAGGAGATCGATGGGGATACAGATGATGAGGGTGTAGCACTAAACATATTTCTTGATGAGGAGGAGGAGGAGGATGTCTAGCCGATGAGTGATGATCTTGATGAGATAAAGGTGGCCACAATCAGCCTCGATAGGAGAAATCTACCTCCTATCTGAGTCACTAGAACATAATTAGCAGCTGCAACAGGGACTAGCATTCATGAGTGTGGGGAGGTCAATGGTATCGGGCCTTCCACACTTCCTACAAAGGAGCGATCCATTGTTACATGGCTTTATCTTTACTAGAAGGCTGGAGATCCAAGTGATGATGTGATATTTATGCCTTTATATGCTTATGTATATGATATATATATATATCATATACACAAGCATATAAAGGCATAATAAAAGCATATATATATATATCATGATGTGTATTGATATCTTTTATGATTTCCATCTTGCAGGGTCCACACGAGAGTGGCATGATCTCTATTAGTGGATATTAGTGGATGGCCATGGAGATGGTGCCTCCTTTTCCCCCACACGAGGACATATTGTCATACTACATGCCCCTACCTTCTATAGGGTGACATGCATATCTCTTCAAGCCAATTGCAATACTGAGGGTAGCATATGAGAGCACGACTAGACATGCTAACCTAGTTGAGTCCAGGGAGGAGTGAGTTACAAAGATGCTCTCAGCACTGTAGGCCCAACATTTCATGAGCTCCAAGCATCTCGAGTTTCAACAGATAGTGGGGTGGATGCCATCCCACGGTTAGAGGTATCGAGGCTAGAGAGAGAGATGGGTAGGCTATAGGAAGAGAGAGATCACATAGAGTAGGAGTGTGTTGAGGCACTCATATGAGAGGTGAGAGTAGTTGGTGAGGCACAGGGCCTACAGGTAGCCATGAGATCTATGAGTAGATCATGATCACATTCCACTATATTTTATCGGATGCTACCACTAGGCCCCGAGGGGTCTAGAAATCATAGGCCATAGCAACATTGTATTATTGATTATATGTACATTAAATTTTGATATATACTATATGATCATTCATGTTTTAGTTTGATGAGTTTATGTTGAATTAAATTTCAATGTGATTTATTAAATATCTTTAGTAAGAATGTTTAATAAATATTTCCATGATTTAATATGCATGTGATCTAATTAAAAAAAATTAGTTTACATTAGATTCTACATTGTGTTTGAGTATGCTATGTGAAATTAAATGTACCTATGATCTAATTTGAGAACATTAAATGCATAGAAGGATCTAATCTAACATAATGTACACAAGATGAATTCAAATAGTATGCAACTAAAATGAATAATCCATTTACTTGTTGAATAATTACTCCATAATCTAAGACACATAAATATCTACTTATCAAAGAAAGAAGCAATGAGAGATAAAATAGAAAACCATCTACTTAATCTGACAACACTACTTTAAAATGCATACTATTCAAAGAAGATGTTAGATGTAGTAATAATGTAAATGTGTGGTATTTATAGGTTCTTTGAGAGTTGTACCATTTATTTCTATTAATGTATTGCTCCAAACCCATAACATTCATCAATTATGTAAGGTCCTAATCAATTAGGGCTAAACTTTCCTTTTTCAATTGGGGCGACATTGACATTACGTTGATTCTCATATAACATGAAGTCACCTTTATTAAATATACAAGGGGTGACATGATCATTATAAATATGAAAAGGAACCTTTGCTTGGAATGGGATTAATTCATGATAAAATGGACTTAATGAGGCCTTGATTTAGTGTTGTGATTTATTTTATGCATCCACACTAGGTCTTGGACCTTTGCAAATTGAATAAAATATGTTTATTGATGTCTTGTAAAGGTGTTGTAGAGTCTTGTAAACGACTTTCATGCTTTTATAGACTTAATGAACCTATTTATCTTTAATTCAACATTGTAAAATGTGTTTAATAACATTATCACATCAATTTAGAAGGGTTGTGAATTAAACTTAATGTTAAATTAGTGTTGTAATGTGTCTTGTACATTCACATTGATTCTTGTGCCTTCCTTGGCTATGTGGACCTCATTTTAGTGTTGTAAAGTGTATTTAATTACAATTTTACATTGAATTATGTGTCTCAAGCCCTAATTTACTTTTATATCATCATTAATATTCCCCTATTAACCCATATTGTGCATCCTAAGGCATATTTTGATCAAAGGACTGACATAGTCATTATATAAGCCTAATTTTCTTACTTCTCGGCATTCCAACTAGCAAAAATGACCCCTATGAAACCCATTCTCCATTAGTGGTGAATTAATCCCATCTAGGTGGGACCCATTCACCATTAGTGGTGAATGAGTCCCATTTTGAGTCATTTTTGGGGTTTGAGTGGGAAAAATTAGGTTTTAACTTTAATTTTTCTACATGTCGGCCTGTGATGAGGTATAATTGAGATACTAAGGAATAATTATCTATAAATAAGTGTTTTTATCCTCATTTTACATCTAAAAACCCATCTTTACATCTCACATCTTTAATTCATCATCTATCTTCTCATCCAAGTCAAGCAAGCTAGGGTTTCTTCACTAGAAGTCATCAAGTTAACTTTCTAAAGCATTCAAGGGTTGAATCTTCATGTTTTGTTGCATAAATTCAAGATAAATCATCATGGAAAGGTAATAAATTCCATTTTTCATGTTTCATTCCATTATTTCATCATTTTCCAGTTTAATTACCTAGAAGGGGTTTGACCAAGGCAAACCCCCATGCCTTAATGTTCAACATTTTCTCTTTTCTTCTTGTGTGTTTGTATATTTAGGACTCTTGGAAACTTAGAAATCATTTAAGATCAAGTTTCAAAGTTATTCAAGTCACCTCTTCATCATTCAAGTCAAAAATATCAAGAAAAAGTCACTTATAGGCCGAAATTTGGCAATTTCAGATCTGGAAACCTGGAGGTGCAAATTGAGCAATCCAAAAGCTACAGATTCCATTTTTGAGTTTAAGGAAAACTCAAAGTGGACTAATTCACTATAGTGGTGAATGAGTCCCACTGTACATTTTTTTTGAAGATTTTTGTAGTTTTGGACACCCTTTTGGCTAAAATGGGCTCTAGTATAGTCATCCAAAACTAGAATTGATTCAGCCAAAGTGGCGAATGAGTCCCACCAAGCCTAAATTTTAGTATCAGTATCCTTCCAAATGTATTTTCCATCCTTCACCAAGATCCCAGGTGCACACTTTCAATTTGATTCATTTTTGTTAAGTTTTGCATTCATTTCTAGTTCATTTCTACATAACACAATGTGTTTTTAAACAAGTTGCATTTCAATAGTTTAGCATACTTAATCAATCAATATTATTAATTAGTTGCATCTATAACATTTCATTTAGACATAATTTCATCATACATATCTTAGATTGAGTGAACCACTTAGGTTTTTGAGGTTTATCTCTCTCCTTTTAGGTGAAAAACCTTAAGAGTGCAAGAGAAGTACATAGATCCAAAAATCTATGGTTCACTCTTTATATGTATTATCATCAATAATCCCCTTGAGAGAAATTATCAATGAAGGAATTTCCAACTCTAAGGGAATTATTGCCTTAGTGCCATAAACAAGGTTGTTGGAAGTGTTTCTTGTAGATGTTCTAATACTTGTATGATAGGCCCACAATGAATAAGTTAATTGAGTGTGCCAATATTTATTATGTTTACTTACCATTTTCCTTAGGATTTTATCAATTGTTTTCTTAGTTGATTCTACTTGACCATTTGACTATGGGTAGTATGATGTTGAAAAGCGATGTTGAATATGAAAGGTTTCCAAAAATTTCTTCACATCATTGTTTTTAAATGGAGTTCCATTGTCTAAAACTAATGAGGAAGGAGGACCAAAGTGAGAAATAATGTGTTCTAATATGAAACAAAATATTGTATTAGATTTTGTGGAACAAAGAGGGATAGCTTCTACCCATTTCATAAAAGTAACAGTAATTATAAACATATGTCCAACGAAAGAATGTCTTGATATTTTTCCAATAAGATACCAACACCAAACCAAGAATGGTCAAATAGGAACTTGGCCACGAAGCTCAGAAGTAAGAGTGTGAATCAAATTATGGTGTTCTTGACATTTATGGAAAAAAATTATGTGAAGAAAAATAATCTTGTTCCATGTCTTTCCAATTTGATCTAATGATCTTCCCCCAAAATGACCCCCACAAGCACCCACATGAGATTTTTCAAGGGCTATAGGGATTTTTTATTATTCAAGGAATATAATTAAAAGACCATCAAAAGATTGTCTCTATAACACATCGTCAAGGATTATGTATTTAGATGCAAGTTTTTGAAGGAAAGCTCTAGAGTTTTTAGTTGTAGGCTCAGGAAAGGTACCTTATTTTAAGTAGTTGAATATTTTTGTGTACCATTCACTAGAGTTTTTAATATCTTTTAATAACACTTCTTTGATGTTATCATCTATTGATGGTTTTGTGATTGTATGGACTATAAATGCGAAATTGACAGAAGTTTCTTTAGGAGATACAAGGGAAGCAACACTTGCCATTGCACTTGCATGTCAATTATCTTTTCGTGGTATGTTATCAATCATATATGATTCAAATAATTCCAATAAAGTCATTGTAAGATATTTATATTTAGATAGCTTATCATTTTTTGCTTGATATGAACCACTTATGTACTTAACAATTAATTGAGAGTCACCAAATATTTTAATTTGTTGAACACCAAGAGCTAAAGTTGCACTTAATCAAGCAATTAAGGCTTCATACTCTGCAATGTTACTTGTACATAGGAAGTTTAATCAATAGGATAAGGGAATAAGCTTTCTAGAAGGAAATATTACTATAACCCCTACTCCAGATCCAGTTCTACACTTAGACCCATCGAAGTACAATTCCAATGTTTCCTTTTCAATAGTCAACACACTTTTATCTGGGAATGAGTTTGTATTAGGTAACGCTAGTTGAGAAGGAGTGTTAGCTAAATGGTTGGTTAAGGCTTGTCCTTTTATTTCCTTTTGAGAGACAAATTTAAGATCAAACTTAGTTAGAAACATAACCCATTTAGCTAAGATTTCTGATAAATCGGTTTTAGCAAAAATATTTTTTAAAGGATCAAAATTTGTCATCACATTAATTTTCATGTTTAACAAGTAATGTCTCAATTTACTAATAACAAATAAAAGAGCCAAATATTTTTTTTCTATCGTTGTATATCGAGTTTTGTAGTCAATAAGATTTTGGCTAATGTAATAAATAGTATGTTATTTACCATTATCATCTTGTTGAGCCAACAATGTTGATAAATCATGGGTTGATGCTATTGTATAAAGGATAAATGGTATTTCTTGCATAGTGGGTTGTAAAATAGGAGTAGCGAGATAGTATTTCAAACTTTCAAAGGCTTTATTACAATCCTCATTCCAATTAAATTATGAATCCTTCTTAAGAAGTTATGTAAAGGGTAATGTGTAATCCACCAAAGATGCCACAAAATGACAGATAGCTTGAATTCTTCTTTGTAAAGTACGCAATTGAGAAATGTGTTTAAGAGGTGGCATGCTAACATGATAGCATCAATTTTCTTTGTGTCTACCTCAATGCCTTTGTGGGATACTATAGCACCTAACATTTTTCCACTATCCACTCCAAAGATACATTTTCTTGGATTTAGTCTCATGTTATACTTATGCCTTTTTTCAAAAAAAAATTGAAGGATGTTAACATTTTCATGACGAGTTAAAGATTTGGCTAGAATATCATCAACATGATCTTCCAAAATATTTGCATGTAATCATGAAATATTAATTTCATAGCTCTTTGATATGTTGCACCCGCGTTATTTAATCCAAAATTCATAACGACCCCAAAAAAACTTCCCCAAGTTGTAGTGAATGTTGTCTTATATTGACCTTGAGGGTTGATAACGATTTTATCATATCCAAAAAATCCATCCATGAATGACAAAAAAGAATTACATGTAGTCGAATCTACTATCATTTTGATTTTAGGAAGGGGAATTCATATTTTAAAGATTCTTTATTAAGGTCATGAAAACCCATACACATCCTAATGCGATTATTAGGTTTTGTGAATGTGACAATATTTGAGATCCATGGAGAATAGTCAATAGGAAAAACAAAGCTGACTACGAATAATTTCTCAATCTCAGCCTTAACCAATAAATCTATCTTACGATTCATCTTGTGTATATTCTATCTTACTTGCTTAGCATCTTGTTCAAGGACTATGTTATTTGTTACTATCTTAGCATCAATACATGGCATGTCTGAATAAGTCCAAGAAAAGAGTTCATGAAATTCATGTAATAATGTTACATGATCTTCTTATTCATCCTCATCACAACACTTTCCTATTTCAATCAATATTTATTCATTAGATGTTTCCATTGGTATGTTGATTGTATCCCCTATAGGTAGTGCATTTTATCTTGAAACTTTAGGGATATGTTCTTCTCCATCTTCATCAACATTACTGATTTCCTTTTCTTCATCTACTTGTTTAGTACTAACAATAGCACAAGTGACTCCTTGTTTTTCAGTGGGAGCTAGTGACTTGTCACAAACATTTAGCATTTATTTCATGGATTCATCATCTTCAAAGTATTCCAATGATTCATCACATGTATTAATAAACTTGAGATGCTTTAAAGTGAGAGTTATCTTAGAAGAACTACACATGATCATATTGATGTTGATTGAAGGTTTATGTGTTGCTTTTGTCATCTTAGAAGGATAATATCCAAGACCTATCTTAGTCTCTTGTGTGTTAGCTTCTATAGGAACACAGATTCCTTGTTCTTTCACCTCACTTCCTTTTTCATTATAACCAAGTTGTTTCAAGAGCTCGTAACCTCTTCCATAAAGTCTTTTCATCTCTTTCAGATTCGATGGTTGTTCATAGTCAACTTCATCAAAGTTTTTTGTATAACTTATGTCTTCTCCTAGAGTGGATGAAGTAGATGCTTGTGAAGGTTCTTTTTAGTTTTGTGTTGATAATACCATCGCTTCTTTTCCCTTTTTAGACTTTTTTGTTATGATCTTGTACTCTCCCATAAATTTAGGTGTAAAATCTAAAGAACTCCAATCATCATCAAATAGAATTTTCATTTCCTTAGTTTTCTTTTCTTTGTTTTCTTCCTCTTGCATAATTTTAGCTTTTGAAGTTGGTATCAATGTTTTCAAAGGAATTTCTTTATATTTCTCAGTGTGTAAACAACTTTCTAGTTTAGAATCAACTTTGACTATGTATGCTTGGTTTTTATAGAAATACTTCATTATACGATGAAGAGTCGAGGGCACCACTTACATCTCATGAATCCATTATCTACCTAAAAGAAGGTTATATGAAATATCTTGAGGTATAACATGGATAGGATTTTGTAATGTGACTTTTACAACTAAAATAGGTAATGTGATCACACCAAGTGGTTGTTTTCTTATGTTATCAAACCCATGAATGGATAAAGAATAGGGTTGCAATCTTAGTCTTATCCACTCCAAGCTTATCCAAGAGATTTACACTACACACATTAAGGGTTGATCCATTGTTGACAAGTGTTCTCTTTAACCAATTCCTATTAATGCAAGCTAGTATCATGAAAGCTTCATTTTTTTTTACACTTCTAAAGAAGGTAACTTGATTTGATGAAAAAAAATGTCTAGGTTAATTGAATTCATTCCTTGAATAAGGGTTGATGTACATCATTTTCATTTATACTAGGAGGAACCACAACTTGTTGCAAATATACTTGAAACATACTATGGTAATTAGGCAAGGCTTTAATAAGGTCCCATAAGGATACCATGGTAGGGGTATTATGAAGTTGTTCAACGAGATCACACTCCTTTCCACTATGAAAAGGAAAATGAGGAGAAATAGGAAAGATAGGTTGAGGTAATGGTAACAAAATAAGAGTGGATTGTAGTTTCCTATTGTTCCTTGTATTATATGTGCAAGCAATTGTATTGTAATTATGTTACTATGGAATATTGCTATTATCATGTTGGCTTGTAAAGTTCAATATATCTCATGGTTTTAATGGTTTCTTTTTAGGTGGTTCTAATATAATCATGGGTTTGTTTTGAACTTTAGGTTGATGTGAGGGTGGGTAAAGGATAATTTGGGGTGTGATTACATTAACATCTCTTTGTTTTATTTTATTATGAAAATCCTTAGTGGATGAACCTTGTTAGATGAAATCCTCAAGGGCTTCATTTAACATATCAAAGTCATCACTACTAAAGGGCTTGAGGGATATGTTAAAATGGAAAAAGAGATTTGACTTGATCAAATGACTATGCATTCTCCAAGGGTTTCATCAATTTGTTCTTGTTTGATGTTTTTTATTTTTATTCTATTTTCTAATGATTGCAAAATGTAAACTAGTCTATCTAAACTATGAAATGATGCTGAAAATAAAGGAAAAGTACCAAAATATAATGTTATCTTGAAATGAAATATGCGAGAAATGATTTCTCAAATGTTACAAAATCTAACTAGAGAAGCAATAACTTGAATTCAAAATTAGATTGTTTCAGGTTCAACCAATTCTCAAATCTGAAAACAACAACAAAAATCTAAAATAGAGGTAAAAAATCACCCATGAACTTGTGTAAGGGTCTGTACATGGACTCATTCACCCCTGGGGGAATGGGTCCTTTGTCAAGGTTTTTAAAATTGAATTTTCCAAGATCTGAGTTTTTTTTATGTGTTTTATGTTTTTTATTACAAACAGGGGTTTCTATAATAGGTTTTCCAAAATAAAGGTGTCTAAATACAATCTCAAATAAGCTCAAATGATGAACTAAATGACTATTTTTAAAAATTAAAGTTGAATCTAAATTTGAAACTAAATGGTTGAATGATGATCTTGATATAAGTACAGTAGAAAATTAATGCAAATATAATGCAATTTTTTATATTTTCTATGAATTTTAATGATGGAAACATGCAAATTTAACCCTAAATGTAATGTTCACAAATTCAAGATTAAAGAACCCTAAATGTAATGGAACTAATGTAAAACTAAAGCAAACTAGTGCAAAATCTAGATCTAGGGTTGAAATGGACTCCAATTTTCATAATTTTCTTGTACAAGGTCGGGTTCACCAAAATGAAATGAAGGAAAATAGGGGCTTCCCAAAATGGAAAGGTAAGTCCAAAGAATGGAAATGGACCTTGTTTTCTTATATTCATTAGGAAATGAGATCCTCACAATGAATTGATTATCAACCCTTAGGTGAATCAATCCAAAGTGAGAATATTAATATTTCCTTATGACTGAAGGATGGGGGTCAAGGTCAAACAACACTTTGGGGAGAAAAACTAAAATTAGAAAATCAACACCAAAATGTAATCTATCACTTGGATCTTGAATATTAAGAATAAAATTGAAAGAAACAACAAAGTTTCTAGAAAATTTGAGAGGGAATAACATTGTACACCTGACATAAAAATCAATTTTTGCAAGCCTTTTAAGGACTCATTTTCTCATGGGTGAATGGGTCTAGGTCACCTTTTCTAGAGATTTCTAAATTTGAAAACTGATCCTAAAATGTGCACTTCTTTCCTATGCCTCTGAACCTTTGCTCCTCGATCTATACTTGTGACAAACCTGTAAAGGAAAAAATGTTGTTTGGTTGTGGATGGGAGCTTTCCTCAGTCAAACCCCTAGTTTAGTAAGTAAACCTTGCTGAAAAGAATAGATCTGAAACATTAAAGTGTGTTAAATCCTTAATCTTAAGTGTTTATAATATTATAAGAGCTTAAATGCAAAGAAACCCTACTCAAACATGTTAGAATAGAATCCCAAAATGAAACAATGGATAGTGACAAATACCTACGTTGGAAGATATCAAATCACCCTAATAAACCACAAATCTGAATATACCTTCATTTAGGTAGGAAGTAGAATGATAATAGAAGATGAAACTACTTAGGAAATAATTCATTAGGCTTGGTTGAATGGCTTGGTGCATCTCCCAAAACCTAGAATCCATCATGATCCTCCATAGGCATCTATCATCAATCTTTGACAATGCTTTATCTTGTTGATAAAATGAGCTTGAAGGATTGCAAAAACAAATAGAATGCTACTCCAAGACTTCAACTTTTAATTCTTGATTGATTTCTCCTTCCTCTTGAATTAAAATGCTTGTGATCTCATTTGAATTTCTTGCTTGTCTAGTGAAAAATGATTAAAAGGCTTAGCTTTATAGGATTCCTTTCTAATTGATTGTTTATTAGATCTTGAAAGACGACACTTAGAATTTGAATTTAGGACCTTGAAATTCCACCAAAAACATGTTTAAATTTGAATTTTTGAACTTAAATAGGACCCATTCACCCATGCGTGAATGGTTCTTGACCTAAAAGTTTAGGACTTAATTTATTTAAGGGCATTAAATTAATTGATAACATTTATTAAATGTGTGTTATAGTGTCAGGAAATACATGAAATGGGCCTTTGTATGCATAATAAAAGGTACTAAGGGCCCATTAATGAGGTTTAAAAATTCATAAATTGAGAGGTCACTAAAATAGGTCCAAATTAAGTGCGAAATTTTACTTTCTCTTAGAAAGGAGTACAATTTTCTACACTGCAACTCTATAATTATCAAACTATCAAACAAAAAATTAGTCCCATTTAGTGACCTAAGAGCATGCTCCACTTCCAAAGTAGAGTCCACATGACCAATAGTATCAATAATTATGTTTATATGATGATTATTCTAGATAGTTGTTACAAAAAAAATGATTATTATGCATTTATATTTCATTGATGGGTTGATGTGATCAAATTGACTCATGCAATGAAAATATCACTAGCCTTCATTCATAAGACCCACATGACTACATGTGAAGAGACTTCAAAGAATAGCTACCATTAAGAAAAAAATATAATTGTAACCTAAAAATAAGTTCTAGAGGTCATAACAACAATTGTCACTCTTCCCATTCAAAATAGGTGTATATTAATATCAGTGAATTTTCACTTCATATTGATCACATCCTTAACCAAGCATCATTGTCTTGTTTTATTTGATGCATAAAAGTGCATATATGGTAATAAATAATTCTAGGCATATGTAGAAGCAATATGTAAGACATTCTTCCTAATTAAGCTTATATAAATGAGGCCTCAATTTTCCTCTAGAGTCTACCCTTTATTTTCAAGCACAAAAAGCACAAAAAATATTGAGTTGAAAAAGCATATGATAGCATAAAAGTAAGAATTCTCTTATAGGGATCCACTGTAGAAGTAAGTTTATAATCATGGTAACCAATGAAGAAGATAACTAATTTTCCAATGTTTCTACACTACCAAAAATTCTATTTTAACATTAAATGGAATTATTTTATACACTAGAAAGAAATAGAAAACACATAGTATCCAATTGTTCACCCTTGATGTGACAAGAATAGATATGGATACCATAAAACTATTCTCATTTGAACCTTTTTTTCCTACCATGCTTTCGACACAAATAAGGACACTAGAAAATTTTGTGGACTTTGGCTATATGTGTGCCAAGAGCATTTCTACTAAAAATTTTCTAAAATATTTTTCATGAAATTAAATTATGCAGGTAGTGAGTGAAGGATAGAAGACTAAAATAGCTCTAAGAGAAAAGAAAGAAAGTTGTTTCTATTGAACTAGAGATGATTACAAATAACTATATGCAGTTTATCATGTATTCTTCAATCTCTCTTTGCATGAGAAACAAGGATGAGTCCCAACTGATTTTTCAAAGCAAAAAAATGGCTTTAGGAAGATCCTTGGAAAATATATCAACTTTCTCAGATGCAGGGAAAAATTGTAATTCCACTATCCCATTGTGATCGAAATCTTGTATGATAGATCTCAATGTGCTTCAATATAGTATGAAGCACAATATTTTTAGTTATTTTAATGGTACTAATGTTATCGCAATAAATAGTTGTTGGATGCTCCTTCAAACCAATTGTAGATCTTCCAAAATCCTTTCAATCCATCTGGCTTGACAACTAGTTGTTTTTGTTACAACATGTACTCTACTTCTATGAAAGGTAGAGCCATGCTTACTTGATTTTTACTACTCCAAGATAAAAATCCAAAACCAAGTCAGAAAACATAACCAAATGTTGATTTTCTATCATCCACTAAACCGAGAATCTGTGTAACCAACTACCTAAAATTTATCAATGGGAGAATCATGAATGCCAAAATTTTGTATACCACTCACATACCTTAAGATTATTTTTGTAGCACACCAGTAAGGCTCATGTAGATCTTGCATGAATCGACAAATGAGGTTCACAACATACATAATATTAGTTCTAGTTGTATTGAGGTACATGACGCTCCCAACCAGACTTCTATATAAAGTAGCATCCACTTTGGAACTTGCATCTTCCTTGGTTATTTTCCTACCAAGGGCTATAGGTGTTGCAAATATAGTGCATGAAATCATTCTAAACCACTTCAATAAATCAGCCACATACTTGGTTTAAGAGATAAATATTCCTTCATAATGTTGTTGCACCTCCACTCCAAGAAAATAATGCATGATTCATAGATCTGAAATCTCAAATTCTTATTTCATTTCTCCTTGAAATTTATCAATGAGAGATGGGCTATTACCTATATAAATGAGATCATCAATATAAAGGTCTGAAATAATGAGAATATCATTACCAAGATGTTGGATATGTAGGGTTGGCTCAAAGAAATTTCAGATGAACCCTTTCTTCAAGAAATAGCTACCAATCTATGCATATTAGGCACAAGGAGCTTGCTTCAACTCATAGAGATATTTTTAACTTGTAAACCAAATGTTCTTTCCCTAGAATTTCATAACCCATAAGATGTTGCACATAGAATTCCTCATCAAAAAACCCATTTAAGAAGGCTAATTTTATGTCCATCTAATAGGCTGGCCACTTGTGTTGTGCAACATGAACCATAGATTTTTGGGTGTGAGGCTTATAGACTACTCTTGCACTCTTAAGATGTTTCATCTAAAAGGAGAGAAATAAACCTCATGAAAAATCAATGTGGTTCACCCAAATTAATATGTGTATGATATTATTAAGGCTAAATGACATTATCTAAATGCAACTAATCTTAGTAATTGATTGATTTTGAATGCAAAACCTAAGGAATATGCAATGTTTGAAAACACAATAATGTTTGCAAAAAGCTTAAAATGATGAATGAAAATGAAAATTAAACTAAATAGAAAGCCAAATATCAGAATGTGTGCACTTGAGAAGATGAAGAGGACTAGAAAACAATCTGGAAATCTGATTTTGAACTGATTGGGACTCATTTACCAACTTGGGCGAATCAGTCCTAGGTCAGGATTTTTCTGCACATAAGTTTTTTTCTGCTAACTGGGTGTCTAGATCTACATCTAACTCAAAATGGCACCTCAAGAGGGACTCATTCGCCATGCATGGTGAATCAGTTCACTTTCAAATTTCTATAATTTCAAGTTTCTATTCCGCACCTTGACACATGTACAACACTTTCTAATGAAAACCCGAATTGGGACCTCAGAAAATTCTTGCAAAACAACTTAAAATTGTTTGTCTAATGGTGGTTTTTCCTTGGTCAAACCCCTAGTTGGGTAATCAAACCTTGAATGGAGAAGAATCTGCATAAAACCCTAGCCTGAGATGTGTTAAAGACTAGAAAAGTCTCAAGTGCATTAAAAATCCTATTCTATTGTGCAAGGATAAGAAATGCAAATGTGATTTGAATGATGCAAGATCTCAACTCTAGAAATCACACAACACATCAAAAATGGAGACAAAATGACATGCAAATGGAACGTAAATGAATTGTAAACCTTAATCTAAAGATAGAGAAGAAATGGAAGATGGAATCACTTTCAAAACAAGTATTTAGGTGTGATTTGATGGCTAGTTGCATCTCCTCAACCTAGATTTCTCTATGATTCACCATAGGAATCCATCATCAACTCTTTTTAATGTTGAAATTTGATCCAAAAAGTGAGCTTCAAGACCTGCAAAAACCCTAGTTTGTTGCCCTAAAACTTCAACTTTTCCAATTAAACTTGTTGTAGAAGACTTTACTTTAGAATTTTCTTTTGTGAAATGACTAAAAGATGTGTAAAATGACTTAAAATGAGTATTTATAAGCAACAACACCTAATTTTCCCATTATTTAGACCTAAGAGGCTGACATTCACTGAAAAATTAAGTTGAATTAATTGAATTCCCACTCAAAATTGAATTTCCCTCAAAATGGATTCATTCACCACCCTTGGTGAATGGGTCCCACCAAAGGGGAATCATTTTCCCAAGGTGGTGAATGGTCCCACCAGTGGTTTTTGAAGGTGGGTTTGTAGGATATGGATGAATTGAATGTTGTTTGTCAAGATTTAAGTGAATTTTTCAAGTGAAACAAGGCTCTAGATAAAAAATAATGGGTCTTAGGGGCCTATAAATGTTTCTTTGAAGGATAAATGATGCATGGGCACTCAAAAGTAGGTCTAATTAGGCATGAAATGGTCTCTTTTGTCAAGAGGGTCCAATTTTCTACGTCACACAATAATAGCCAATATAATCTTGGTTGTATCAAATCATGAAACTAGCGTGAAGATACATAGCTTTCTAAACTAATTTTTCCCAAAATTGATCCTCCAAATAAGTTGAAGAAAGAATGAAACAAGCCATAGATCCATGATAGTCTAATTGAGATGCTCTGTAATGTCATTTTGCTAAGGTGTATGAGGGGTATTCAAATATTGTTTCATTCCATGACACTTAAGAATGCCTAGAATTCCTTTGACATGAATTTCCCCTCAATCCAAATGGATGAGAAGAAGAGACTTGCCTATCTCTCATACAACTCATTAGTAGAAGTCTTGAAAGAGGGAAAAGGCTTCACTCTTCTTTGTGAGAAAGCAAACCTAGGTTTTACAAGATAAGTCATCCACAAACAATTAAAATTATTTGCAACCTTGAAAGGAAGTGTAGTGTAGGAAATTGTATACCCTTTACAATTTCACACTTTGTTTGGGTCCCTTAATTTATTGGACTTAATTAAGATTATAATTTACCAAATTATGCATTCCAAAGCCTTATTATTCTCATTTTTTGAAAGGGAAACCAATATTTAATAAATGCAATTAATATTTGGAATGCGGTGGCACAAGTAGATGTTAATGGTGATCTTACAGAGGAATTTTCTTTGGAAAGGTCAATTAGGCAAGGATTCCCCCTGGCCCGTACCTTGTTTATTATTGCCTCAGATGTTTTGCACTACATCCTTAGGGTTGATAATTCTATGTGAAAGGTAAAATCTATTTCTCTACCAAATCAAGGAGAATTACTCAATATTTAGTTTGCTGATGATACCACATTGTTCCCTCAACTAAATGAAGATAACATCTCTAATCTAATGGTGAAACTTGATACATTTTGTGTTTCTTTTAAAGAAAAAGTCTCTATAGCTAAATCAATTATGTTGGGATGGAAAGGAAGGCCTCCAGATTGGCTATCTAAGTTTGGGATGTAATGGGGAGGACCCCAAAAGCATGTTAGATATCTAGGCATACCATTCGCATTCATCCCAAATATAAAAGAGATGTAGCTATGGATCTAAGGGAAAATTGATAAGAAGATCAATAAATGGAATAGGTAGTTCCTATCCTTGGTAGGGAGAATTTAGCTATGCTAGAAAATAATTGCTTCATTCAACCTTTACTTTGCCTTAGTTTGGTTGTTCAATAGCTACAGGTAGATGAAATTCATAAAAAGATAAGGAGCTTTTGTGGTTAGATGGGAAAGGTAAGAAAAAGAAGCATGATGTGAAGTGAGAGTGGTGATGCTTCAGCAAGGCTGAAGGAGGCTAGGGTCTAAAGGACCTTAAAATCAAAGGAATAGCCTTGGAAACTAGGTGGATATTCAAATCACTCGAGGGGGACAAGCTGTGGAAAATCTTGGTCAAGAATAATATTCAAAGGGAAATACCCAAGCATGCAAAAGCTTGGAAAGGGCTCCCATTGAGTGACCTCATTTGTAGTAAGCACCCCATAACCCCTGAGGGGTCTATGGTTTTCAAGATTAATTGGAAGGCATGTGAGCCTATTTAAGAACACATCCAAAAATTTCATGTCTTCATAAAAAATACTTTGCCTACCCATGGATCAATCTGGTGGAATCTTAGTCATAATGGAAATCCTTTGGCCCTTCTACATGGATGTTCAGCCAAGGAATGGGATAACAAAGGAAAAAAGATCATCTTCAATATCTTTGAGGAGGGAAGATTAAAGAGCTAGAACCAATAAAGAGCAGAATTTAATCTACCCGTGACCAATTGGAGAACTTATTCTATCCTAAAGGATCCTTGTAAGGAAATAATCGATATAGTTAGTTTTGAATGTTGTGGTTGTGTTGCTGGTATTTGGTTGTCATTGATGTCAAAACTATTAGCATTAGTACATTTGAAGCTGTATATGTCGAGGATATTGAGAAAATTGAAATAAATGAGTTGTAGGTTGTTAGTGGTGAAGTGATGTTCTATCTATCGGTGAGTTCCGTACATTGTTGATAAGAGGTTGTGGACAAAAGGGTTTGTTTCTGAGTGTATCTAGTTTATCCAAGTTGAGTTTCAAAGATCCGCGTGAAGATTTGATCGAGTTATGAAGATTTACATTTTGATAGTTATTTTGTTGCTTCAGTTAGTGTTTTTGATTGAAGATTATGTGATTCTAGTTAGTTCAATTGTTGCTGATGCTACTTTGATGTTTTTTAATTCTTGTGGATGTTTCTAGATCATGCTCTATCTTTGTTGCTTGCCCACATTGATCGTTGTGCTCGTGGATGGATATTTTCTCTTGCGTGTTCATGTTTTTCTTGTTCTTTGCTGACAGGGTGTTGAAGCATGTTGTGGATCTTCGGGGAGAAATTAACTGGAGTGTTTTTGTGCTGGAAATGTTGATTTGGGTCTTCACTATGTTGTGGCCAACCTTGGTTGATTCACATTGAAAATTATCTATTATTTTGGGCCGATAGTTTGTATTCATTTTATTATTTCTTCATGGCCGATTTGTAGCAAATGTAATTTCATGTTGTGGATATATAACACTGATTTTTAATTCAAAATTAAAGTGTGTGCAAGGGTGTACTTTTGTGTGTGTGTGTGAATATTGTTCAAATCATCTGGAGGAAGAGCAGAGTGTGAAGAAAATTGAAGAAGAGTGAAGAAGTGTTCATGTGCTTAACTGGAACTATAATCAGGCATTAGCAGATGCTATTTTCTCAGTTCAAAATTTGGATGGCTGTAATCTAAATCTTTTTGTAAGACAACGTGTCTTCCTTTGTAGTGGCGATGACTCTAAATGATGTTCTGAATGCATGTGCATTCCCCATTTATTCTTTTATACTTTTAATAGGGTATAATCTTATGGATTGACCTCCATCGTGATTTTTCCTCTAACAAGGTTTCCACGTAAGAAAATCTTGGTGTTATGTGTGTTTCTGATGTGTTGTTGATTCATGCTTTCATTGATATTGATCAGATATGAGAATAAGGATTAATAAATTTAATAAGTTTGAAATTCGGTGACAGCGATTCAGCTATGAGAATAAGGATTAATAAGTTTAATAAGTTTGGCG
>VDFB02201374.1:0-28703 GCA_007258455.2 Sequoia sempervirens | reverse complement strand
CATCGGTCAGATGTGTAGAGTGCTACCTTGATCAATAGAATATTCAGTGAACATTGGTTGGGGCCTAATGTATGGATCACCCAAAGTTTGAAGGTGTCTTGCCGACTAGTTTATTTGATGTGTTATCGACAAGACTTATAACATCAGAGGAACCACTAAATGTGTTAGCGATACTAAAAGTTAGGCCGATGAAGAAACAAATGAACCAAAATGATTGTTGGGGTGACTCTTGGTGATGTATACGGGAAAAATGTTAACATCGGTCAGATGTGTAGAGTGTTACCCCGATTAGTAGAGTATTCAATGAATGTTGGTTGGGGCCTAATGTATAGATTTCCCAAAGTTTGAAGGTGTCTTTCTGACCAGTTCATTTGATGTGATAGTAATAAATTTGAAAATATGTTACATTCATTTCTGGAGTTAAAACATTAATGGTGCCATGGAGCATAGGTAATATCATAAATTGAAAGGAAATCGTTGTAAAATGAACATTATTGTGAATTGGTAGCGAACGAGGAGACAAACAAAGGGCCAGAGAATTGTTTTAGTTGAAAGACCTCAATCAAAACCAGCAAGTCCTCTACATTTTAGCTTTTCATTTCTTCAATTTTAACCGAGTAATATGGAAGCCACTAGCTCAGAGAAGTTGAAAGGTAGAAAACAAAGTGAGAGTAGTCACCCTAAGAGTAAGAAGTAGAAAGTTGAGTTTGGAATTGAGCGGGAGGGTGTTGAACGAAAGCTAAATTAGGATTTAATTAACCAATTGCTTGGCTCTGGGCCCAAAGGTAGGCACTCTGTGCAATTAAGGGTGAAAGTGGAAAAATTGGAAGACAAATGCAATCACATAGGAGACATTTAGACCCCAATAAGAGGCTATGAATTTTTTAGATTCCACTTTCATCGAAGAGATTGTTTTGAGCCAGTTTGTAATCTGTGGCATCTAAATTTGGGAAAGATGGTTTTCCCTAATGTGTTTGTCAATACAGAGTTGGTAAAATTGTTGACCACCCACTATGACTCAAAACTTAAGGCCATATGCAGACCATCTGGGAAACCATTCATATACATATCAAAGGCTTCAATAAGTGAGGTTTTTAAGTTGGAAGGGTGGTGTAATGAGAAAATTGTAAATGAAGAGTTGGAAAAAGAGTTTTGGAGAATGGATACCACTTACAAGGTTTGGAGGTTTCCCTTACATAGAATTAAACAAGATGGTAAAACTATCCCACTTGATGATGGTGATGGGCCTCCATTCCATGTGGACTTATTCAAGCCCTATATGAGATATACCTATTTCTCGGTAGGACAAGTGTTGGGTATGGAAGTTCCTGAGTATATGCCCATTGTTCCCATGGTAATTGCAGCTGACATTCAATGTCATAATTCTAGTTTTTTTTACTATGCTTCATTTGTCTCCAAGGAACTCGACTTAGCATTGATGGAAATCAAGAATAAATCCCATGTTCTGCACCTTAGGCATTATTCTCTTTTAATGCATCTAGTATTGTACTTCGAACAAGAGTTAGGGATTTGGCAAAAAAAATTGAAGGTTTCATAGTTTGATAAAGAGGGAAAATTGTTACCCATTCAATTGCATGGACTGCCATTTGGGACAATAGGTTTGGTAATTCCAGTTTCTTGTATTTTGAAGAATATTTTGTAAATCTAGTATATGAATTCTATAGTCATCCTTCTGCGCACTCATTTTCTAATGAAATAAAATGCTTCCTCAGACCTAAGGACTTTAATGGACCAATTGATCACAATTGGGGAGACTGGTATTGCTTGGAAGATGCTACTATTGTAAGGGTATTTGGTTTTGAGGACTCTCCATTAATTTTTCCTAAAAGTGTCTCAGATAGGATTGCATATTTGGAAATTGTAAGACAAATGGATTTTTCTAGTTTCATGAATTTTGGTTCATTCGGGAAACGGGTACTTATGCCTAGTACTTTGTGCTTTGGTCATTTTACTATGCTTGCAAAGGAAGGATATGATTTGATCCTTGACAAATTAATGCAGTCTAATATGACTAAGGGTCCACCAAGAAAAGGTTTTGATCTAGAGGGATATATCAATTCTGCCAAACAAAGGATAAACTTTGGAGGATATGATCATGTGCCTTATCAGTTTGATGACATGATTAGAAATTTGGAGGCAGAGGAAGTAGAGAGTGGTGGAGGAATACAACCAAGGGTTGTCGAATACAGGGTTCCCTTTTTCTAGACATGAGGAATCTGGAGAAGATATGCCACAAGACCTACCCAATAGGATTTCTAGAATAAAAACTCAAGATTACAACTGCCCTCCTAGAGAACCAAGTATTGAAGAGAGCCAAGATACAGACACTAGAGAGATGGCATATAGGTCATTTTTAGCAAACAATGAATTTGTGAATTCTTTAGAATTTAGATCTTTCTTGTATAAGCAAAAGGGAAAGGAGATAAGGGAGACAGTTGATAATGTTACACCAAGCAATGAGGAGCAACTACTAAATAATTTGAAATTAACTATGGATAGAGAAATGGCTAATATGGCCCTTGAGAAAGGAAGGAAAATGTTAGAAGATGTTGGAGTTATGATCTTTCTAGGGCTCGATTTGAACTCTGCATTGGTCTTTGATAGCTTCTTAAAGGATAATAGTTCCACACACAAGCTTAGTCCAGAGGGGGTGACATAAATATATGTTGGATCCAAATATAACCTAGATGAAGGATCACTCATGATATGGGCCTTGTATCCACCTCATAGAAAGTTAGTGGTGATTGATACTGAGAAAGCATTTGGACATGTCATGACTTTGAAGGTTGGAGAGGTAGATCTTGTGGCGATTGCAAACATTGGGATTAATGTGGCAAAACTAAATAAAGCCCAAATACAAATGTTGATCAAAGAAATGTCCAAAATGAGCAATGAAAGGATGATGAGAGAAAATGTTCATTTGAAGGACATGCTAGGAGTCGCAATGGGACCTCCTAAATTAATAATGCGTGGTGAATTCTCATAGGTAAAAGAACATTGGAAGGAGTCAATTACATATTCACAAGGTAAATATGATACACTCGATGTATTAATAATTAGAAAAAGGAAGGCCAACTTAATGATTTGGTTGAATAAGCTATGGGGAACATATTCAAAGAACCATGTTATAGGGTAGGAACACAAGAGAATTGATGGAAGGATTCAAGAAAAGTTCTGAGAATTAAATGAAAGAGATGTTCCTAGCAGTGTGACCATTGGTATGGGTAACCAAATTATAAAGAAACATAGGGACCTTTATGAGGAACTGCAAGAAGATGCAAAGGGGCTAGTTGATGTTATGAATATGGGATTTCCTACACTATTTGAAGATGGAGAAAAGTTGAAAGAGAAATCCAAGTGGATCAAAGAATGTGAATTAATGCTGCAAATAATTTTGGAAAATGTTATAGGGAAGGATTCGACATTGGATGAGAGCTGCGAGCAAAAAGAAAGGATGATAAAGGTGGAAATATCAGCCAAGAACACATTAGGAGATGTTGATACTCATCAATGACAAGATTATCTAGATCATTTATCAAATGTTCATCTATGGCTAAATAGAGCCTAATCTCCTGTTTTAATTAGGTAAGTAAAATAAAAAATTTGTGAAGGGACGTGTTCCCTTCCAAGTTTTGATGTATTTATATCTATTCCATAGTAATGCAACAAATTAGGTGTTAGGAGATATTTAGTAGATAGCTTTCTAGCAAAATGCTTTCATATACAGAGACTCAAATGCATATATTTTGATAGAGTAAATGAAGATATCTAAGTCATGGATTAAGATTTTGGTATCAGTCGTTTGTTAAATTTATGCAGTTAGTTGATTGTATCCATTCTGATGCTTCTCTATTGTTTAAATTGATATAACAAGTTTATACTCTTTTTATCATTGTACATTTGCTATATATGTGTGATCTGGTTATTCAGTTCTCTCAAGTAGGGATTAAAATATTTTAATCAATCACAACAATTGGGAAGTGTTAGTTGGATTGATAAGAAGAATCACATAACTATAATTTGTATGCAACCTAAAATGGTCACCTAGACTTTGGGCCCCATTTATTTAATTTGTCAACATCAACTTTCTGAATCAATGATTGTCGCATTTTCAAATCAAATTTCTTAATCAATTCATAACTATTTCAAATGTTCAATTTTCCCAAGGTTTGAATACTTCATTATTCATTTCAATCAAAAGAAATAAATCCCTTTTAATAAATAAAATAGTTTTATTTAATTGAAGTTAATATTGCTTAAATAAAATGATGCTATTTAATTAAATCTATTTTTAATTAAATAATTTTATTTTATTTTATTAATATTTATTTCTAAATTACATAATCTTATTTTATTTTATTAAAAGAGATATTATCATCTTAAATAAAATAAAATAAATGAAATATCCTCTCAAGAATATCCCTGCGATGAAAAAAAATGGAAATAAATAAGCAGTAAGGGAAATAAGCTAAAAAAAAAGAATTCCAATCAAGATTTGTTTCTATTTTTCATTTATCCCACATTGCTTCCGGGACCTGTTCTCTAATTCCACTTTTGCCTATAAAATGAGCCCTCTCATTCTCATTTCAAAGAATCACGAATTTTTACATCAGACTTATGCTACAAATTTTCTTGAATTTTATCATTTGAGATTACACATTAGTTTGATTTTATAAGCATCTTAGTTTTAGAGCATACAGTTTAATATTACATTTTAGCTTAATCTTCATAGTAGATTAATTTGCAAAGTAATTCATTTATGGCATTGCATGTAGATCAATTTTCATTTCAATAAATTAGTTTTGTTTATTGCATTTTACAGTCATTTAGAGTAGTTTTCATTGTTGCATTGCAAGAATAGGATTCATGGAGATTGGCATTCTTGCTTCTCCTCTTTGAATCTCTCGTTCTGAGACTGTATTTGCAGGGGTAACTGGGTCAATCTGAGGGCCACAATATCAATCCCTGCTCTTCTCGGATAGAGAGCTGTGAATTGATTTGCAAGGACTCATTATTGAGTATCCTTGCATGCAAGGATTCACAGAAGTATAACATATTTTCAGTTATACATTTTGGCGCCCACCGTGGTTTTTCATTATTTTTTTAAGAAATTTTGACTTTGATCTCTCAAACAGTGCATGCTAGTGCAAAACGGACTTCATAGATGTGCTTAGAAGGCCCAAAAACCCCTATTTTCATATAAAATATGATAGGGTTTGCTGAAAATTAATTTTTTAGTGTTTTGAAAAATTTCAAAACAATTGCCAGAAAAAATCCATACGGATCCGTACGGACACATCGATTTCTGTACCATTTTGATTTCTGTGCTACCTCAATTTTCGTGCATGAAGGTTCAGCTAAATATTTTATTAATTTTTTTCATCTTTAAATTAATAAAAATTTTGGTTTAAAGCCTAAATGAGCATATTTAGTAAAATGGTCATATCTTGAGCATATGGTCTCCGTTTTTCGAAAACGAGATATCGTCGGAAAGCTGCTTCCGACGCCATTCCAGTGGTACTGGTATTTTTTTCTGATTTTTCCATTTTGATACTTTTTTCGCCTGTCAAATCTAGAAGTTGTTGTTTTCACTCCGGAAGGCGTAACTTTTGCATCCTGGCTCTGTTTTTCGAAAACAAATAGGCGTTGGAAAGCTGGTTCTGCCCTCTTCTCAGATATCAGACCTATTTTTTGCAAAAAAATTACCAGGTATCTGATTTATTTGTCAGAACTCAGCCTTTATCTTTTGAGTTATTTTCTTGGGAAACGTGCAATCAGGAGTTTTTTTAAAGATCCAAGAGGATTTTTTTTTTTTAATTTAGATTAGATTTTTAATTTTATTAATTTAGATTAGTTTTGTTTTAAATTAGATTAATTTAGTTTAACTTTAGTTTTGTTAACTAATTCTTTTTAGATTAATTTTTGACTAGATTAAATTAGATTTTTAATTAATCTCTTTTTTTTGATAGATTCCAACTTTTGTTCTTCTGGTTCTTCTGAATTTTTTTTTTTTTCACAGCATAACAGTTTCTGCAGGACGCCAGTCAGAGAACTTGAAACACACTAACGGTTTGATTGCAGGACGCGTGACAAAGATTTGAAAACAAACACTTACGCTTGTCAAAGATCTTATTTAAAAAAAACATTGTGTTTGTTTTCCTACTTTTCAATTCACATAGTCTAATTAGGGCTTCGTTAAAATTCTTAGGAGTTTCGATAGTGAGTAGGGAATTTAGCTCTTTGTTACATGGAGGTGATGACCATGGACAAATCTAGGCTCCTGATGATCTTACTAATATGACGAACTCTTAGGGAGTGGAGCAAGGTAGTGAATCTTTAGCACTTTCACTCGTCAGGGGATTATGCTCTTCTCTCATTGAGAGAATCAGAAACCCAAAAGTGTGTGGATTTGGTGAAGTGAAACTAGCTCGGTGAATAAGGTTGTTTAGCGTGTTTGGGTAAAGAGACGGGCTAGAGAAGTATGCTCTTCTCCTTTTGGGAGAATCAGAAAATCAGAAACCCAAATCCGAGCCATGTCCAGTGTCACCTTTAGAGGGCCTGCCGGAAGTTGAACCTCCGGGAATGACCCAAGTGAGTACACACCTATTGCTGGTGATTCCACCTCACTATAATAAAGAACGTCTTGTTGAGTCTAAAGACTCCAAGACCATAGTAACTTCTTTTCCATGACTTGGACGATCATCATGGAAAAGATCTGTTTATTACACTGAGCGGCACCCCTCCGAGCCTTGCTTGCGGGGGTGTGTGATTTTCAGGTGTTGGTGTGGCTGTGAGGCCCGAGCTCTGTATCAGAGGCACCGAAGGTTATTGTGAACGAAAGCCAAGTAAAAACCTCTTAGTTAGTTGCCTACCTGGTTGACCTCCAAAAGGAGTCATAATCTTTTCGCAAGGAGGGGGAAGAATCTCTCTGTATGTTGATCATACACAAATTCCCATCATAGGCATACACCTGGACGTTTGGAGGCGGTTGTGACACTGGCCCCTGCTACAAGGGTAACCTTTGAATATACACTGTTGAGTCCTTGGAAACACCAAAAACACAGGTGCCCTCTAGGGGGTGACACGGCTGTGTGAGGTGCACGTATGTGCATAAGCAATGGGGAAAAGGTTTTGGCTTCTCACCATTTTCTTTGGTAGGGATAGCTATGTGTTTTTTTTTGAGTCTTAAACATTGTCCAAACATCTTCAAACAAGACTCCCCCGATACTATCAAGTTGCTTTGTCCTTGATAGATCTGTTATCAACTACTTTTTGTATCACAACTTGTCTGATTGAAACCTATGTGCTTGATCAAAATCTGTTGATATACTTGCTTGATCTTTGAAAACAAACAACAAACTGAAATACTGAGTTCTTCGATTGGGTGACTTGTCCCAGTTTTAGAGACTTGTTCTGTATTTAGGGTTTATGTGTCCTTGACCTTTTGAATTAGTGATCCTTGATCTCATAAGTGATTTTGCTTGAGATTGGCAAATTAGGAATTGTTCCTGTCAAATAGATAAATTTTTAGACTCTTTGATAACACACTTGGAGAGTGCTAGTAGTCTCCTTGTCCACCCATTTTCATACAATTCAAACTCAGTACACTTTGTGTAAGTCATCCTCTTGATCCATATGTGCTAGGGTGTTCACCCAATAATTGAGCACCTTTGTGGCAGTATTGGTTTGCACCTATTTGCAACAGTTCTATTTCACCATCTCTCTCGGACAAGAGAAAACTTTTACTATCCTAGTCTGCTATTGACGTTTCTTAGAATTGTCTATTTACCTGAACTCTCCCTTTCATGTCAGTCACAACAAGATATCAAGTGAGCCAAGGAAAGTGACCTCAGATAGTCTTTAACCAATTACCCCCAGTTCAGACTCGTCAAAAGAGAAAGGAAAAGGAACCAATATTTGACCAGTCACCTAGGAGTCAGTCTGAAGCCTATTTTGACCCAAAGAGCCATTTTAGTGACTTGAGTACCCCCTCAGCACCTTCCCACTCAGGTATGTATATGAGTTATACTATCACTCGGTGGGAGAGGGAAGCCATGGATCAAAATCTTGATGATATCTATGAACAACACAGAAACAACATGATATTTGGAAATTATTCTCATGATGATCAACCTGGTTCACCCCTCATTAATGCAAGATATTTGGATGCCCATCAACGGGATGAAAGGTATAAGAGACAAGCTCACCAAGAACAATGGTCACAACACGAAGACCAAGACAATGAACCTCATGATGCTCATGTCAATACAACATATACCAATGACTTGTTCAAACAGTCTAGACCAAACTCACCACTTCAACATACCTCAAGGTTCACAAGTGATAGGCTCAAAAGAATTGAACGCGAAAAGAAAGCCTTTCTAGATGAACAAGCTGCAAAGCAAGAAAAGTTTAGACAACTTGAGGAAGAGAGCCAAGCTTTATTGGAAGTACAAAGGAAACTCACTCAAGAGGAGCAAGATAGGCAGTTAGCCCACCAATTAAACAAACAATACAATACAAGGGGTGCTAACAGTGGACATAATTCTCCTCCCCCCACCCCTTCCAGAACACCAAGAAGTAGAAGGCGGTCAAGGACCCCTTCTAGATCTCCTAGTCCTAGAGGAAGAAGGGCCTCTTAGTATGCTCACTATAGGAGGAAAACTCCTCCCAGAAATTCAAGACCACACTCCCAACATGTACATCCTGGTTCCCAACATGGAGGTGGTAGCTCACATTATGACTTTGATACTCAAGACTTCATGCGAATACAACAAGAGCCTATCTTCCAATAGTATGTGGAGAGGTATTTGGAACAAAACAAAGATAAGTTCTTGGAAAGTCTAATCAACAAGGGTGCCAGAGTCCCTTATAATTTTGATGTGGACAACAAAATACAAAAGCAAAATCCCTCTCAAGAGGAAGAAATCTGCCAAATGAAGCAAATGATGGAGAAAATGATGCAACCTAAGAGCTCATTCTCACTAGACTCAATTTGTTCTAATCCATTCGACAAGAGTGTGAGTATGAAATATTTTCCAAAGAGGGTGGAATTCCAACAATACGATAAATATGATGGTAGTGGTGATCCACACGACCATGTGCGTCAATTCTATACTATGAGCTTTGAATTCCATCAGGATGACTCCTATTTGATGAGGTTGTTCCCTAGGAGTCTTAAAGGACAAGCAATGGAATGGTTTACCAATATCACCTCCCGCCGCCAAGACTTTTAGAGAACTTGTTCATAGATTTGTTCAACACTTCGCATATAATCTATCAAGATCTGTTACTATGTTGGACCTATGCAACTTGAAACAAAATCAGGGGGAATCCTTTGTTACCTTCTTGCAAAGGTGGAGGAGACAATGCTCTCAGTATCCTAGGACGATCCATGAGGATGAAAAGATTGACATACTTGTTAGTAATTTGGTGCCTGAAATGAGACATGAGATCAAAAAAATAGTCTTCACTTCCTTTGATACCATGATTGAAACCGCGATGCCGCATTGAGGATGTTCCCATACAAGGCATTTTGACCAGACATAACAATAATACCAACAATGGTCAACACAACAATAAGGATAAAGGGCAGAACAACAATTGGAACAAAAACAAACAAGTTGTCAATGATGGAGTTGTGGATTCTTCCCAATCAAGAGATCAAAGTGTTCTTAATTTGACTAAGGCTATGCAAGCAATGAAGCTTAATGCACCTCCACAACAAGAAAGTAAACCAAGATATCAGGAGAGGCCCAAAAACCATAAGCGACAATTTACCAAATTGGGTGACTCATATGAGGATATTCTCAAAACTCTCATTGCTAACAACTTGGCACATCCTCAGGATCCTGCAAAATTTCACATTCCAGATCCTAAGCCACATTGGTGGGATGACAAGGCATTCTGTAAATTTCATAATGGCCCTGGCCATACTATTGAAAACTGTTGGAGATTAAAACATATCGTCCAAGATTTTATAGAAAGTGGAAAGCTTCAAGTTGATGGCCTAAATACCAATGCTGATCATAAGGCTTTTAAGGAACCTTTTCCTAATTACGACAAGGGGGAAACCTCTAAATCACAGAATGGAAAAGCTACAATCAACTACACCTATACAGCGGTAGAAAATGTGATAAACATGCTTGAAGTTGTGGAGCCAAGTGTTAATATGATAAGGAGTAAGGACCCGCATGGTTATGACTCTCCCCCTATTTTTGACAACCAACCTGTTGTGGTGCTGAGAGGTCCTCATTCTAGGTTATCTTCCCAAGCCCTTAATGTTGTTACCAGGAGTCAAGCCCCTATTATTCTCAGAGGGCCTAGTTCAGGTCCATCCAACAAATCCAAGCAAGTGGCATCCAAGAATGTCACTATAAAGTCCGCCACTGCTCTCAAACCAAACTACAATCTTGTAGATCAGTTACAAAAAACTCCAGCACAGATCTCAATCTTAGAGCTTCTAGAGTTGTCCCCTAGACATAAGCAGATCCTTGAGGATGCTTTGCGCACAACAAATGTCCCCAACAACATTGATATAGACCAATTCCAAGGCATGGTGAATCACATTACTAGCCCACATTACCTCTCTTTCTTTGAAGATGATGACAAATCCCTAAGCCATCCACACAATCTTGCCCTTCACATTGAAGTCATGATTCATAAAACCCGTGTTAGGCGCGTGTTGATTGATGGGGGTGCTGGGTTAAATATCCAGACTTTGAATTTGTTAAAAACTTTGGGCTATTCAGAGCAAGGATCTAAACTAGAAAGAAGATCACCATAAAGGCCTATGATGAGGCAGAATCTAAGTCTCTAAGGCTTCAGTTGTCCTTCCCAGCCAAGATTGGCCTAGGTTGAAAAGATATCTTGTTTCAAATTGTTGATAATTGACCCCTTGCATACAACAACATTTTACCTGGGTAGACCATGGATTCATGATATGCAGGTAGTGCCGTCTACCTACCACCAGTGTGTTAAGTTCCCCTACAATGGAACAAAAATTTGCATACCAGGGGATAACACCTTATCAATTAACTCAATCTCAGCTAATGTTCATGTCCCTCTTAACCAAGCAGTAGAGGATTATGAAACAACTTTAGCAGACTGTCAAAACAAATTTAAGTCAGTAGACCTTGGCATGGGGGGGTATCAACTTGACTCTTTTGCAAAGATGCTTGTTTCCCCTAGGACATATGGAAAGCCTTCACAGTAGATGAAACCATCATCTTTAGCAATGACACTATTTGACAAGTTTGTTGAATCCTCAGTACCAATACAAGATGAAAAATAGGAAGTAGCTATTCGAGATTGGATATACCAAGAGGAGAAATACCAGCACAATGAAAATTTCTCACCCTCTCCTAAGTCCTATGGGAGAGGATATACTTTTGTCAAGAAGATGGGTTATCCAGGATATGGCCCTCTTAGTCACAGGTTAGATGCTAGAGCCGAACCACTCCATCATGATCTTTTTGCACGTAAGTCTAAGAAACCGGTTGGCCTAGGCTTTATGAACAACAATAAATGCACTGTCCCCATTTTTGATAGGAGGGATAGTAAAGATGACATAGAATATGTACCATATTTGACCAATCAACAAGACAACAGATGATTGGGTACCTTCAACAAATCTCCTTTGGGAAGATTCAAGAGATTTAATAATTGATAGTCCTCCTATCTCATTTGCAATAGATAATGACTATATGAATGCAAGATTGACTATGGATAGTGTCTCCATCCCAGCTGCAACGGATGGTGATAATTTAGATATTTTTGTGATTGAGAAAATTGCTAGAGGAGAAGAGCCTCTTCCAAATCTTGAGGTTTCTACATCACGAGGCTCCAACAATAATTCAGAAATAGACTCTCATGAGTTTGAATGGGATTCACTCTCAGATGCAACAGTTGACTTGGATATGGATGATGTCCACGCTTATAGTTCTCAACCTGATGTAACTGACGAGTCATGTGTTAGATTAGAAGATTGGAACCCACATGTCACATTAGTAGATGATTCTTCGCTTGCTAGGATAAATTCTGATTTAGACACTTTAGAGGGAAACTTGACAGATTCCAATTCTACAGTCACCAGAGATGACACCACCTATATCCTCAACCTTGAACCGGTCATTAACCTACCCCTTGTTCACCCCAACCTTATTGATTGGTCTCAATGGTACCAAGAGCCTCAACTCTTGACATTTCACAATGACTATGAGATCACCTGCTATCTAAATGCCATTGAACCTATAGTCTCTTCCACCAGTGAACTAGCTACCAGTATGACAGAACCTGACATCAAGTACCTTAGTCACAAGATAAAAAGAAAAGAAAAAAAGAATAAGAATTCTGATGGCAAAAACCACTATGTGGCGGTGTCAGAACCAAAAAAAGTAAAAATAAAAGACATATCCAAAGGTGAAAACCTCCCAGAGGCACCTACGGATGAGGTACTTGATAGTCTCCCAAGCTATTTCTAGGACAGATCATCAGTATTGGTTGAACCTACAGAAGCTGTTAATTTGGGCATAAAGGAAGTTCCAAAAATTGTACACTTGGCTAAATCTTTATCACCTGAAGAAAAGAAAGCCTATACTGAGTTCTTCCAAAAGAAGGAAATTAACTTTGCATGGATATACTCAGACATGCCAGGGTTGGACACTAATCTCATTATGCATCATTTGTCCATAGCTCCAGGTGTGAAACCAGTCAAACAGAAGTTGAGAAAAATGCACAAATCTGAGAACAAAGCAGCTGATGCTATGGCCACCCTTGCTTCACTTCTTCAGTTAGGGGAACATGAGTCCAGATATGAATTCCTGGTGGAAGAGCTATGATATCCTGTATTTGACTCACCCAAAATCCATGTCATTTGTACCCTTGTCAATCATGAATCCTCCCGCTATGGTGCTATTTACTCATATCTTCGTGATGGCATCATCCCCGATACATTTAACCAATTTGAAAGAAGAAACCTTATCTGCAACGCCTCTCGCCATTCCCTCATCTCTGGTGATTTGTATAGGAGGGGTCTAGATGGAACACTTCTTAGGTGCTTAGAAAAGGAGGAACTGACCGGGCGTTAGTCGACATCCACGAGGGCATATGTGGAGTGACATTCTAATGGTCTTTCCATGGCTAGAAGGTTGCTGAAGCAGGTACTATCGCCTATGATGTATAGATGCAGAGTATCATGTTTCGTGAAAATGTCGAAATATGGACATCGATACATGCCCACAGGTTAAATTTCTATATCTCACTGGCCATTTCAGCGATGGGCCTTTGACCTTGTTGGGAAGATTCATCCCAACTCATCAGGTGGGTATAAGTTCATTATCACTGCTACTGACTACTTCACAAAATGGGTAGAGGCTGTTCCACTTTCTATTGCCTTAGGCAAGACAGTGTCTTTATTTATTTTAAACCATATCATCTCTCAATATGGAGTGCCATCTGAGATCATCACTGACAATGGAGGTCAGTTCAAAAATAAGGACCTTTAAAGAACTCTGCCAAAGATTCCTAAGATAGCAACATTGGTCCTCCATTTACTCTAAGCAAGGAAATGGTCAAAGCTGAGGTTTTCAAACAAAAACCATTCTCTCAAAAGATTTTAAAATAACAAATTCATATAAGAATGGTAGAGACCGACACTCCACAGATAACCTACCGTGGCCTATAGAACGAAAGTGGCCTGTGATCTAACCGGGGCTACTTCCTTTGCCCTCACATACCGAGTTGAAGCTAGCAGTACTTTAGAGGTTGAGATTCCATCACTTCTGCCCTCTCTAAAGGCTAGTTGCTGCATGAAGACTATTGCCCCAAGGAGATTGCAAGAATTGGAACTTTAATGGTAGCTGTGAAGCATCATTTGACCTCATATGGAGGGTCTATCAAAAGCGATTTCCAAAGCCTTCAACAAAAAGCGTTCGGCCTCTAGACACCTAGTAGGAGATCTTGTCCCGCGAGAGAATCCTAAGAACCAACATAATCGAGAATAGAAGGGCAAATTCGAACCTAATTGGCTTGGACCCTACATCATCACAACAGCTTTTAGCACATGTGCCTATCTACTATCTACTGAAGAGGGGAGTGCTCCCTCAGCCTATCAATGTTTTGCACTCAAGAAGTTCTATCCTTTGATGCCTGCCTGTCTGGGGCATCCTTTTGTATATAATTATGGACCTCAAAAGTTCCAAAAATTGATATATGGTACTGAAAAAATTACAATTTTTTTTTTGATATATTGTCAAAAAAATCCAAAAAAAATCAAATATGATGCTGAAAAAATACAAAAAAAAAAGTGCCTTGGTGAAAACCTGGAAACAGGCGCCTTGGTAGCAAAAATACAAAAAAAATAAAAATATAAAAAGTCCTAAAAAAAAAATTCTTCCAAGTGGTGAAAACCTGGAAACAGGCGCTACTTGAGGCCTTTGCATCCCTATTTCTTAGCATGCATCCTCTACACTTAGCCTTTCTCCATCATGCCTTGTCCTTATTGCCTTGGTTTGGAATTGGTCTTTGTCTTTGTCTAGGGGCATCACTGTGTTAGCTTTGGTCTCTTGGATATGCTTGTCTTTAGGACACCTCGCAAACGGTGTTTTTCAACACTAACCCAACTGTGTTTTTCAACACAACCCATGACATCGTGTTTTTCTCAACACTTATCAATTTGGTCTTCCAAATGTCATGTGATCTACCTACTCTTGCAAGCATTCAATCCTTATCTCGAACTCACATCACCACATAATTCTAAATTTTTTAATTGCAACACTTAATGCTTCTGAGATATGCCATGATATTTCTTTTGTGTGTGGACTGACATTGATTGAGTGTCCTTGCAGGTCTAATAAGTCTCTCCCGTGATGCATAGCTAGGAGGACTTGGGGCATAAGTATGTTTTTATTTTGCTTTCTACTTGTGGGTAAGGTCTAAACCTCTCCAAAGGTTCCCTTGTTGTCTCCTTGATACACTTAAGAGATTTATGGCATCATCCTTGAATGCTTTTGCACAACCATTCTCATGGTAATCTTGGCATTTATGTCTTGATGCGAGCGTGGTTTTGCTACATTAAATTGGGTAAGCTAACATTGTAGTCATCTTGACCTTCATGTCTTTGATGCTCATGTTAGAATCTTTCCACATTCCAAGTTGATATAAATCACATTCATATCTTCATAGTTGCGTTTGTGACTAGTGATGATTGTGTGATTGTCCGATGTCCGGTAATAATGGCCCAATGATGAAAATAAGTTCTCTTACATTCTCTAATGAATGATGAACACACAAAAACCTATGTTACCCTATTGCAAGTACACCTTTGCATTTTCATGTAGCTTGCATTATTTAGATTTCATGTTAATTTGCACTTTTAGGCTGTATTATGGGTTTGAGAGGGTTTCCTTCATCTTTCCTGTGGATTTTTCATCAACTGTGATCACGTTCTTCATTTCCTTATCTTCTTTCGTGATATCAATCGAAATTTCCTATCTTAAACAGTTGATTGATTTTTATGCATCCTCTTTATTGAGGCAGATTCTCTTCCTTCTCTCCATTTCTTTCCATTTCTTCCAAACTTCTATCTTCCATTCGATTTCACCCCACTTCTTTTCTTCTAATTCAACCTTAGGGCATAATTTTCTTGCTGATCTACCTGGGTTATGTGATTCTTATATTTTTCATCTTACATCAAGAACCCTATCTTTTGTTTGATTTGATCAAATTTTTCAATTTATTATTTCTCTCCTCTATCCATTTCGGGATTTCATCACGCAGGGGGCAAAAGACCTTATCAAACTTCAACTTGATTCAACTTTATCAATTTATCAATTGCTTCTCTTGGGGCAACCTTGCTTGAGATTCTTATCTTTCACTTTGGATGTGATCCCGAATCGACCTCATGTTCAAAGGCCTTTTGTTCATGTTTGTCCAAATGTGATCCCGAATCGACCTCACATCTAAGTTGTTTTGTGATCCCAAATCGATCTCACATTGCAACTTCATTCTTTGACCGCATGTGATCCTGAGTCGACCTCACATTAGTCAAAGAGGGGCAAATGTATGCAACCTAAAATGGTCACTCTTAGACTTTGGGCCCCATTTATTTAATTTGTCAACATCAACTTCTCTCAATCAATGATTGTCGATTTTCAACCAAATTTCTTAATCAATTCATAACTATTTCAAATGTTTCAATTTTCCTTGGTTGGGTTTGAATGTTTTCATTAATTTTATTTTAATCAAAAGAAATAAATCCCTTTAATAAATAAAATAATGTTATTTAATTGAAGTTGATTATTACTTAAATAAATGATGCTATTTAATTTAAATCTATTTTAATTAAATAATTTTATTTGATTTTATTAATATTCATTTCTAATTATATAGTCTTATTTTATTTTTATTAAAAAGAGATGTTAATATCTTAAATTAAATAAAAATAAATGAAATATCCTCTCAAGAATATCCTCATGATGAAAAAATGGAAACAACTGGGCTTAAAAGGGAGCTGCCAAAAAAAAAGAATCTAATCAAGATTTGTTTCTATTTTTCATTTATCCCACATTGCTTCCGAATTTGCCTTCAATTCCACTTCTTTGCCTATAAAATGAGCCCCTCTCATTCTCATTTCAAAGGATCATGAATTTTACATTAGACTTATGCTACAAATTTTCTTGAATTTTATAATTTGAGATTACACATTAGTTTGATTTTATAAGCATCTTAGTTTTAGAGCATATAGTTTAATATTACATTTTAGCTTTATCTTCATAGTAGATTAATTTGCAAAATAATTCATTTATGGTATTGCATGTAGATCAATTTTCATTTCAATAAATTAGTTTCTTTGTTTATTGCATTTTTACAAATATTTAGATTAGTTTTCATTGTTGCATTGCAAGAACAGATTCAAGTGGAGATTGGCATTCTTGCTTCTCCTCTTTGAATCTCTCGCTCAGACTCAGAGTGGGTAACTGGGTTAATCTAAGGGCCACAATATCAATCCTTGCTCTTCTCGGATAGAGAGTTGTGAATTGATTTGCAAGGACTCATTATTGAGTATCCTTGCATGCAAGGATTCACATAAGTATAACATATTTCAGTTATACATAATTTACATTCTATCTCAAGAAGAGTTTGTCAATTATTCACTTGCACGTTTACACAAGTTGTAAACAATTTTTGTGCCTAACAGTTTGAATTATTTCCATTATTGAAATCGACATTTGCAGATATTCATTAGACTCCATATACCCAATAAGGCACTGGTCTCCCCTTGTCCATCCATAAATCTAATTCATTTTATACATTTGTTAACTGAACATATTTCTCATTTAGTTCATGTTAGATTAGGATCACATCTGTTCACTGTAAACTTGCCATTGTGGATAGATTACTATAGTTAAATAACATCAATTAAGTCTGCTTAGTCAGTATAGGTAGACCCACCTAGGTTCAGCAACACCAAAAGAGAAGAAGGCTCGAGTCATTAAGCCTTGTACATTACCCTAAAGCGTACCAAGAGATTGGCAACCTCTTGTGGTTTTTCAACTAGCGTTTTTGAGTGCTAACAGGGTCCACCGTGAAAAGGATTTGATCCAGATACATATGCATTTACTATTTTCATTTATTTCTCATGTAGTTTAATAGTTTGATCGATTTCATATTATATGTGTTGAAGACTTTAGAATTTCAATTACATTAATTTATGGATATGTTGTATCTATAACACTACAAAACCATATGCTCTTTGCATTTACACTTGCATTTAGAAATACACATTTATATACATAGATATAGATTTTTTTAATGATATGTTGCATTTATTGTTCTAGGAGAGCATCCAGTAATTGCATTTACATTTCAATTTTCAAATACATATACATATATACATACATACATACATACATATATATGGATGTATGTGACATGGAATTGATTTCACATCAAAATATGGCTATATGTGGCCACATAGTGCTGCAAAATAGAAAAAATATAGATTTTTTGAAGAAAAACATAGGTTTTCGAATGTCAAGAGCTTGTATTTTAAATCCTCAACCATCAACAACCATTGCAATGATCACTTTATTCCTTTTAAAGGCCTTTACACCTCAACCACTGAACAACCACCTCTACAACTAACTTTTTAATCTTTTATGATCACATGAAACATGAAACACACTACTTTCAAGGTTGTTAATATCACTATTGAAATGTTTTAGTTTTTTGACCTTTGAAACATTAAAAAGTACATCATTAAATTAATTATGTAATGGCATAAAAATTAAAAACATCATGAATTAATTATGTAACCACATAATTCAGATATAATTCTATCAAGAAATTAATATCAAATAGATAATATAATCACATAACTCATACATTTCAATGTCATTGATCTTCTTGTTCATCCAACTCTTTGTTTGTATCATCTGATCTAGATTCGACATTGTAAGGATTGGTCATATCATCATCATCGCCATTGATATTAGTTTCGATAATGTCATCATCCACATGGATATCATATTCATGAACATTAACTCCTACATCATCATGATCTAGTTCCTCCTCTTTGACATTTTCATCAGGCACATCATCAACTAACTGTTGATCCTGATCATCATCTACATCATCTTCTAGTTCTTCGGTATCTTCTTCTTCCACCACATTATACTTTACCAGCCTTCCTCTTGGATCATGTCTAACAACAAATGACCAACCTAATTTACCTAGAACCTCTAAGTAAAATACCTGCTCACATTGGCTTGGAAGAACATAGGGCTCATTTCCAACTCGCTCGATCGACCTTGTATTAACCATAGTAAATCCATTATCATGTTCAATAACAACTCTCTCAGGACCATTTTCATTTAATCGGAGCCTGTACCATAGCATGATGAACATAACTAATTTGAAGGATTTAAAGTCACACTCAAGTATATCATCCAAAATCCCATAGTATCATTTTTTTGAGACTTCTAGATGTATGCCGCTTCTAGATGAAATATTTGACACTTGAAAGACTACAATTATACCATAGTCAAAAGTTTTCTTCGTGTCATCCAACTTTTTGATCCAAAATTTATGACCATTGCACCACATAGCCTTGTGGTGTTTCACCTGCAATATTGTCAGTTGATAAACATATTTATTCTTGGCCGAATGTATGCAAAGAAAAAAATCTCAATATATATATTGGTGTAGGAGCACCTAGATCTTGTAAATGCCTTCAAAAGGCTAATATGTTAAATTTACATGTTCAAGTCTAAATTTGTGTGTCAAGGCCATGAAAAGGCTAATTTGAATGTAATCAAATCATAAAAGAAGTCAATAGGAGGTGAAAATGCAAAAAAATGAAAATAATGTAATATTATGTAAACAAAAAGGCATAAATCAAGCATATTAGGAGATAAGAGGTAGTTTGAACCAATAAGAAGTTAGAAAAGGTAGTTATTAAGAGGGAAAAAGTTATAAAAAGCATGGCAAGGCGTGGAAGAGTAGAATCTTGAAACTCTTGTACCAAAATCTTGAATAAAAGCCCTATTTTTCTGAGTTATCAAGCATTATTTCTATTTCTCCTAACTTGTATTGCTAATTTGGTAACATCCAAGAGTTAGTTCTTATGTAATCTCATTTGAGAAAGAGTAGTTTTCATTGTCAAAGAGTTTGAAAGTCAGTTTTAAGTAGCAAAAGAATCAAAGACAATCGTGTGTCTCAGGCAGAGTTAGTTTCACTGTGATTTTGAGAGTCCCTAAAGAATTTTAAGGCCCATACCCCCAATGTAAGCCTAGTAGAAATGGTGGGATGGGATAAGTATGGTGTCCTTTATGTGATTTTGTTTTGTGTGAGTGCAGGGTATCAAGAATATGGTGCTTTGTTGCTTATTTAAAGTTAATTTTCATAGTTTTCCTCTTGAAAATGAAGGTTTCCAACAGGGTATTGGAGAAATAATGTATGCATGTCCAAGGTTATGATTCTAAAGGAATTTGGAGATATAATGGAGCTTGTTAATACACTTTCTAAATGGGTCTTTCAATCTTTGAAAGTGGATAAATTTGGTGTTTTGTGAACTTTACTTTGAGTCTAACAATTTGGAGTTGGAAAAAAGGTGGATAAATCTAGTGTTTTGTGACCTTTAGTAGCCTTTCTTGGGTGTATAGACTAAAATCTACTAGTTTCTCTAGTATAAATCATTCTGAGTTTTTGATATGATGATATGGGCATTAAGAGGTCTCTAAATGTGCCTTTGGATCTTGGTTTTGAACCTAGTGTGAGTGGTTCACCTAATCTAGGGTATGGAGGTCTATTGCTAATTAATGTTTAGATTTCATGGATAGTGGAAATATATGTGTACAAGGAAGTGAGTGAACTTAAATACTTGAACCTTGTCATTTGGATGGAGTTACAGTAGAATTTATGCTTGAATAAGGTTGTAAAGGTAGTGCATATTGTTTTGAGAATGATGATTCTATTGTGTGTCTTGGTATCTTTACAAAGCAGGCAATCTAATATTTATACACTGATGTATTGAATTTATTTCTCTCAAAACATGATGAATCTTGTTTCTTGAAGGATTGATTAACTAGTTGATAGCAAGAATGATTGGTCTTTGTTAGTTTTCCTTGTAAGGAAAATGAATTGGTGCTATTTGAGAAGTTTAGACTATGAATCTGATTGATTGAGTCAAAGTTTTCTAATATGGTTTTTTATTTGAATGAGTCAATTGGAATACTGATAATGACATATGGTTTTTTTAAATTGGAGTGCTAACTTGTTTCCTTGAAGTATTGTAGAATTGAAGAATCAAAATAAGTTGTATGAGTTTTGAGGAAAAAGAAAGTGAATTAAGAATTTGATCTTCTCCTGATTCTGATTGGGTTTGATTTACCCTCATGAAATGATGTTGTTGGTGTTGTTGTTGGATCCTCTACATCATATATACATCAATATAATTGAAAATAATTAAATAATATGGGTGATCAATATATTTATACATACCTGTTTATCTCTTAAACCATATGCTAAATCAATTTCCCTTTGTGGAACATTGGAATCTCCATTACAATGAGCTTCTTTAGCCAATGAAGCCACACCTTCCCATGTTAATGTGTGACCAGATTGTTAACATCGTTCAATCCATACCATCATCCAATCAATATTTTTTGCGACGTACAAATGTAGTGCATCCCACTCTCGACCAACTATATAAAAAAAATTGAAATTCACAAACGATGTATAATTAGTTAATTACCACAGTATACGACCTTAATTTATAATTGATGTATACTGAAGATTAATAATTAAATAAGTACAATATACATAATTTAAACCATATGTAAAATGTATTCTAATTAATCTCCATGACCATCTTATAATTACCTCTCACTTTCCTCAATCTACCTTTCCCCATCAGGTACTCCCCTTCGAATTTGTTAATGGAGTTGGGATCCCAAATGCTACCTACATGGATATTTATTGAAAACTTAGGAAGATATTCACTAATGTACACCATGGTCTAGTATACCATATATCCCTCCACTATAGAACCCTCAAGATGTGTTTTTTGTCTAACCAAAGCCTTCAAAAATTTTAAGTGCCTCTCAACCATCCACATTGACCTTGTGTGAATAGGTCCACACAATTCAATCTCCTCAAGTTGGTGTATGAGGTAGTGTTCTTGTGCATTGAAAAATGTCGAAGATAGAAACTTTTGCATTTCACACATTAGACGAGGAATTTTTCTCTTCCAATAATTTATATCTTCTTTATGGATTTCTTTAGATGATAGCCATCTACAAGTGATTCAAGGTGCAAACATATTAACAATATTTAACAAAAATATACATTATATTACATAACAAGTAAAACAAATGGAAATAATAAGATCTATACAATAAATTGAACAAATATCAATATTTACCTCATGTATTTTCCAAGATCATATATAACTTGCTTGACATTGTTGTCGAAGTTGTCTAGGAGAGATAAAGGTAGAACGTACTACAACAATTATAAAATGATTTTTTCATTATTTTTCCAAAAGTAGTAAACATAATACACTGAAAAGTACATGCAGTATACAAGTGTATATAATATACTAGAATAATTACCTTAATGAAGGTATGCCAATCATGCATTTTCATCCCTAACCCAAATTCACCTTTCTTTGTTATGATATTGTTTATGTTAAAAAAAAAATCCTATGGGAAACCAAATTTTTCGTATGACTTATTTTATAGCATTGCTTTGCTACTTTGTTAATAACCAAGGAAGGGAACTTATATTAATTTTGTCTCCATCGCTATTCAATTGAATTACATTTTTCATTGCATGATTGGCTTCCTAAATGTCACTACAAATTTTGAATTTTTTTTCTTTTTCATGTCTTCCATCCAATATTTTCCATAATGTTTCTATTATATTCTTTCAGATATGCATTGTATCAAACAAATGCACAATTTGTAGCTGCTCATAGTAGGGCAACCTACTAAATTGTTTGGGATAACTTTTCAGTCCATGTGGAAGCTGACCATTAATTCCTTGACGACCTTCATGAAGCATATAAGTTAAACAAATTAACAACGATAATCATTGTCAATTACAACATGAGTAAACACAACACAATATAAAAATATAAATTCCAAATATATCATATATGATAGATAAACAATTTGATCCGATGTATAACCTTGGAAATTAATTCTATTATATTCCAAATTCCATAGGCGAGGTGTCATTCTTCGTGGTTTTGATGTAGTCTCTTCTTTCCCATTGAAAAAATGTTTTTTAGTAGTTCGATACTTATGATTTCTGTGGAGGAAGTGCCTATACTCATCAAACACCTGCTTTCCTAAACTTGTTGAATGACGAGATTTCATCTTTGGACCACAAATTGGACATGCAAATTTTCCCTTTTTTGAAGACCTACAAGATCATATATAATTGGATTAAATATGTCAATTTTTATAATTATATATAATGAATAGATTATTTAAAAAACATGCATGATATCTACTTCATAAAATTAAATATTTTTAAAGTGCAGTCAAACGTTATAACATAACACAAAAATGTGTTAGCCTTGGGGCATCATGAATTGTCCATACAAGCATTGCATGGAATTGAAATTGTCTTTGTCTTATTGGTCTAGAGACGTTATAAATAGTGATGCCATTCCATAACTTTAGTAACTCATCGATAAGAGGCTCGATATATACATTCATATCTTTAATTTGGTACTTACCTACTTGAATGAACATAAACATTACATAATTATTATAACCATTTTACTACAATATATATAAATTAATGTACATGACTATTAAATGAAAAAAATATAAGTCATTATGCAACAAATAAGACAAATGAGATGCTACTACGTTAAAAAAAATTGATCATGTAAACAAATACCTGGAACAATCATTGTCAATATTATGTGCTCCCTCTTTATTGACATCCATGGAGGAATGTTATTGTTGATAAAAAAAATATGCCACACCGAGTAAATAGATCTCAGCTCTCTAAATGGATTGACACTGTCTACTGCCAATGAAAGCTTGTGATTATGAGGTTCTTCTTTAAAGTGTGGCCATTTTTCTTCCACGTCCCTAAATGCAAAACCATCTGTAGGAATTCAAAGAATGTCATCTCCACTTCTATTTCGTGCATGGTAATCCATAAATTGTGCTAAGATTTCACACCTAAATAATCATTGCATACATGGAATAATGGGAATATAACGAAGAACCTTGTGAGGCACCTTTTTTGTTAGTTGATCTGTTCAATATCTACTAATATGACATTCTAAGAATTCTATTGAAAATTCATGTTGTTTATGATATATAACATGATCATTGGGACATGCATCGATTGCTTGATACTCCACTCCAATATCTTTCATAATTCCAGATAAATCTCGGTATGAGCGAGGTAAAATATTTGATGGTGGTAACAAAAATTCACTAATCAATATACAACAAAAAAATAATTTGTTAATATAAAGAATATTAATGGTACATATTTCATCCTTTATTTACTAGTGATGAACTAACAACAATTAAAATAGATGAGAAAAGATGACATATATGATATACCTTAACATACATGAGATTTCTATGTTGGATAAACCATTCATAACTTTCAAGTTCACCAGCAACAATATAGTAGAGAGAAGAATTGTTTGGGAGCCTTCATAAGGGGCTCGTATGCCTTCTCAAGTATAGGTAAATCATGAACATCATCAAAGTCATCTCAATCATCATGATCGGCTATGCCACTAAATGTGTCATCGATCAATATATTTGTACCATCATCTTCAACTATGTTTTCTGGCGCATGATCATCTTCTTCCATAGGATCATCAACTTCATCTTCAATATTCACAACTCCATGTTCCTCTGCTTTCAAAACCACGTTCTCCAGGTAGTGATAATCCATATCATGTGCCCTAGGGTGCCCCACCTTTATAATTATAATGATAGACACAAATAAACCATGATTATGATCAAGTGATTTTTTATATAAAAAAAAAATATTAAAACGATATAAACATTTACAAATTCAATCAATATAAACACATATAATGAACAACTTACCAATGGATGATAATCATACCCCCCTTCAATGTGACCATGCTACCTACATTTCCCATCATGCTTTCTTTTCAATCTAGCCCACATTCTAGCAACTGTCTCTTCATTTTTTTTCTGGACTAATATTATCTGAAATGATTTTTCCTTACCAAGCTTGAATATTTAGATCTTCAAAAAATATCAAACTCACACTCTAATAATTTTTAATCATAGATAAGTAAAAAAATCTAATAATTCTGATATTTTACACCAAAAAATTTTGGCATGCAACCACCCCTACAAAAGAGAAGATAGCCTGAAGTTAATGACCACAAAAAACACTTTAAAATGGTAATTCTAGAACTTATTAAATTTTGATTTTACTATGATTTCCAACTATTAGACTCCTAAAATCAAAATAATATTGAACTTGGACAACAAAATTTGGAAATGAAATTCTCAAAATGAACAAGTCTAAAAATGAAATCTAATGAGATGTTTCTTTAAAATATGGTTTTCAAACCTGGAATTACAAATTTGACTTCACAAATGAAATATGGAAAAAGACAATGACTACCCTCAACCTGGTGATATCTTCTTGAATTTTTTCTGATTTTTCCAAAGAAAATCATCCTTAGTTCTCCACAAACTGCCACAAGTAGAGCAAATTTGCAAGTATAGCAAAACACTATCACAATAAATAGGAAAATTCACTTTTATTTATGTTGACCACAAATTGATTTTTTTTCTTATTTTGAATGTTCATCAAAATTCAACGAGAATGTTCATCAAAATTTTGACGAACGTCGGGGATAAAATTTGAAAAAATTGAAAATTACACATCAAATCCCAACAATACATCAAATTATACATCTTTCGTTAGAAATTTTCATTGGATTTTGCAGTCAAATGGGTTAGTGTGCTTTTGTATCTCAAGATCTCTTCATCAAGGTCGTTGTTAGAACCCCTCAATTCTTATGTATAGTTTGGAGAAATCCATGAAATCTTCACTTGCATTTTGGGAGGGACATGGTATTCATGGGATGGAACTAGCCAAATTCTTATATTCAAGACTAAACCTTCTGCAATGCTCTTCTTGGATGCCTACCCAAGTTGAGCTCATTGACAAGATTGGCATCTCTAAAGAAAGCAAAGCGTACAAATACATTTTGGGCATTGTGGGCACTTTCTGCATAGAATCAATAGAGTCTAAAATGCACAATTTTCAACTTCATGGGCTCTCCTATGAGGAAACTATTGAAATATTTAGGAAAAGTACCTTGGTATTTCATTACTCCACATAAAAGGTCAGGAAGACAATGCAGTTTCTTATCAATGACGTGGGACTCCCTGCAAATTCTATGGTAAAGCGGCCTTGGCTCTTAAAAGAGAATTTGGAAAAGGTTATAAAGCCTAGGTTTCTAGTTTTGCAAGAAATCAAATCCTTGAATGGGATTGGAAATTTTAATGCCAAAAAAATTTATTCAATTATCACTATGATCAAGGCAAAGTTTCTTAGCAAGATTGTGGAAGGACATCCAGAATCCACAAAACTGTATGGAGTTTATGAAAAGGCCATATCTAATGTCTCAAGTGGCACAAAGATATCAATGAAAAACACTTCTTACTGAGTTGATGAGACTTAGGGTTTATAAACCATCACACACATGTTAGTCACTAATATTGAAGGAATGGCTTGGAATGACACAAAATTAATAGTAATCTTTCTACAAATTACAATTAATAGCAATGATGTTTGCAGTCCTTCAGAGAAAGAAGGATTTGTGCACACAGGTTGCAATACAGTTTTTACTTGGTTCTTTGCAGCGACCCCATTTTAGGAAGATAGGATAGAGTTTTTGTTGGCTTCACAAGATTTGAGCATAAAAGAAACAAGATTATTGGACACCAAGAAAAACTATTGCACTAAAACAAAATTGATTTATGTTTTATAAGTCTTACTGCTCTTCAGGTAAGTTATACTAAGATTTTTGAAGTGACCTTTTAATTGCTTTCGTTTCAGCCATTTGGTTTAACTTAATTATGGAATTTTTAGAATTTGAAACTTTTAGCAAATGAAACATTGTAAAAGTTCTATCGTGAACTTGATGTCTCTCCAATCTAAGGAGTGCTTAGTTTTATAAAATATATGTTTTTTTTTTTTGAAAATTTGTGATAATGGGATTGGAGTACTGTGATTTGAGTACATTAAAAACTATTTTTACTGAGGTAATTTTACCAATGACTTCTATCTATATAAAATAAATTGTTATGTGTATTAAGAGCTGAAGCCCAACATACACATTGTTTTCCCTCCAATTGTTTTTCTATTCACATTATTTCTTTGGTGTGAAATGTAACATTAAATATGTTGCACTTCTCATTGTAATGTTGTTGATAATAATAAAATTCCTCTGCCTAGTGTGGATGTAGTCATATTTTGGTGAACCACAATAAATACTGGTGTCTTTTTCTGATTTTGTTTTTCTTATCTGTAATTACTCTATTTTTGCACCTCTTTTTTCACTCTTCATTATTCACAATTGATATTAGAGCAATTATTCTCTTTATTCAATGCAACATCATATATAAATTTTTCCCATATATACATACAATAGTCTTCAAGAGAAGATGAAGGGACACAAATGTCAATTGGGCTCCATATACCTACTGATGTTTCTCTAAGCTTCTAGGAATGGAGGATGGGTGACACAAGGACCGAGATTTTAGGGATGGCACAAAATTTTATAAATTTTAGGGAGGATGGAGAATACATATATAATTGAATTAAAATTTGTAAATGCATAATTGAGAACACACTACATAGCTAATAGTTGATAATAATGTCAATTGTCAAATCCCAACCAGAGCCCTCCCTACTTAGTTTGATAGAAAGGACCATTCCACAAAAAAGAAAGGGTTTCAATAAATTCAATTCATTCAAATCCCAAATGAGATAACAAGCCATAAACATTTTGCCACTAAAGTTTACATAACATAAAAATGGGTAGAGTGCCAATTAATTAAATTTGAAAAGAAGCATCTCTTTGATAGAGGGAAGAGTTCATGATCCCATGTACGTACCTACATTTTTTGGGTTTTTAAAATTGGATTGGGGCATGAAATGGGTACTGGATTGCTAAGAAGAGAAGGGAAATGAGTATTGGAATGTTTTGAGAAAGGGAAATTTGAGTCCCATTTAATAAATTAATGGCAGTTTTAATTAAAGCTAAGATATTTTTGGTTTCTAGTGTTTTACGAATTTTAGCACCATTTTGGTTTTTTTTTCAGTGTTTAATTTGATGTCCTTGGGGGACATCCTGGTGTCCTCAGTATTCCACAAGGATGTGGGGATGGCAAGCTATCATGCAGTGAAAAGATGGACAGGAAGGGAACTTTCTGCAACTCTCCCTAGGATGCACCATGCGTTTGAAACCATGTAAAAAACCTAGGGACATGTTTCTCAGGAACAATGTTATTCATTCTCTTATCTGTGCATTGCTTATTACTCCTAAATATAATATGATCCACTCAACATGTTATATATATATATATATATTTTTGCTTGTTACAAGTCATAATTTAAAGTGTTTTGGGAATTATAGTGAAAGGAAATGAAGATAACCAATTAAGAGAAGCTATGCTAAACAGGTTAAAAAATATAATATATTTCAATAGGAAGCAATTCAATGCATACACAAGTGAACACAACATATAGTTTGGGAAACTCTTTGGAGAAAATCCAAAAAAATCTATAATAACAATAAGTAATTGTTTTCCATACAAAGATATTTCGCTTGTGCTGATAGTATGCTTGATCTAATTCTAGCAAAATGCCAAATATCAAATGCTTGTTTTATAGGCACAAAGAAAACAAGAAATAAATGAAGTGGATTTGAACACCATAGGGCCAAATCCAAACACTTGACTTATGCATGCAAATTTAAGTGCCCCATTTTCGTGCATGTTCAATGCCCTTTACACTTGACTATTTTTATCTATTTAGAGATTCCTTTCTTTCAATTTCTCTTTTTGCATCTCTTATGCATCATAAATTCTCTTACATAGTCTACAATGTCATAGTTGTGTTGGAATTTAAAAATAAATAAA
>VDFB02201373.1:0-17151 GCA_007258455.2 Sequoia sempervirens | reverse complement strand
AGAATTTGTCACACTTGAACTAAAAATTTGAAGCACTTACACAATGAATCTTAAAAAAGGTCAATAATATAAAATTTATTATTTTGAATCTAGTTTCCAAATATGTAATTTATTCTAATACCCAGATGATAGAAATTAAATTTTAATAGGCATGTATAAAAACCACTTTTTAAAAGTCACTTTTTTTTTTACCATACCATGCACATGTACAAACACCACTTTTTGAACTAAATAAAATTATTTTTCTAATTCCTTTTGGGGAAAGATATGTAACAACATGAAGATTGATGAGGGTATTTTTTGTAATTTTTTATTGAATTTTTATTGGCCTTAATTATTGTTTTTAAAAATCAACATGTACAAACAACATAATTTGACCTAAACTATACATATTTTGAATTTTTTTCATTGTGTAGAGAATTTTTTGAAGATTGATGTCATATATTATTTTTGCAAAAAAAATAATAGAAAAAATAGTTATTAAAAAACAAAAAAAAACTTGATATTTCAAGTTTATGGACCAGTTTGATTAAAAATTAATTAAAAAATAGAAATCTTAATCCAATCCTAAAAAAAATTAGATATTTTGGAAACTAGACATCATGATCTGTAATGGGTTTTAATTTTATAGATTAATTTTGAAAAAAAGTCAATCAACTATATTGCCAAAGTTGGACATTTCTCTTGAATTTGCCATAGTTTTTTAGTTGTAGGTCAAATGCTAAGAGTCGAGTTGCCAAACCTTTCCTAAGCCTAAAACCCAAGCAAAAAGTGGCTTGGAGGTTCTAGCTTTAAAGAATGGGTACCCATTTTAAAATGGACACCCGTTCTTTAAAGCTAGAACACTAGAATGGGTACCCGTTTTTTAAAGCTAGAACACTATAATGGGTACCCATGTTAAAATGGGTACCCATTCTTTAAAGCTAGAATGGGTACCTATTTTTTTTTAAATCTATTTTTGGATTTTTTTTAGAATGGGTACCCATTTAAAAATTTCTATTTTTGGAATTTTTTAAGAATGGGTAACCATTCTAAAAATATATATTTTGGAAATTTTTAGAATGATAACCATTTCAAAATTGGTACTTGTTCTATTTTTAGAGCAGGTACTCATTTTAAAATGGGTACCCATTCTATTTTTAGAACATGTACCCATTTAGGCTCTGGTTACCATTCCTAAATGAGTACCCTTTTTTTCAAAATATGTACCTATTTCATTCGACATTTTTTTGGCTGAAAATTCCCCTCTTAATGGACCCAACTTCTTACAATTACCCTTTAACATGCTCACATTATTGCTTGCTTTGGGAATTTCCAACCTTTAGGGTCAATAACTAGGCAGGTGCAAAAAGATGGGGGGCCAAAAAGTGGCCAAAATTTCAAAAATCATTTGATAGGCTATAACATGAGCACATTATGGCTTGGTGTGATCGAGCCAAAGGCTTAGACACATTGAGCCTATAATACGCTTGTGTTATAATGTGAGTGCATTATAATGTGCTCGTGTTATAACGTGAATGTGTTATAATGCACTTGTGTTATAACATGAGCATGTTATAATGTGCTCACGCTATAACACAAGCACATTATAGCGCATTAAAAAAAAAAAAAACAAATTTATTTGTGTTGTGATTGTGTTTTTTGCTGCTCATGGCCAAAAACCCTTCTCTTGCATGCTCACATTCTTGAAGGAGGTTATCTTACATTTTCTTCATCAATTTATTATTATTTCATTGCTAAGATGCTGCAACATTGATGGGGAGGTTGAACAAGTAAGAATTATTTGTTTTTTGTTGTTAAATTGTTAGTTTTAGGTTGTTTTTGATATCCATTTGTTTAATTTGTAGGAAATGTTAATGAACTTGAAAACCCTCTAGAAAATCCTGAACAACTAGAGCAACAAGAACATGAAAAAAATCCTCAACAATCATAACAACAATCTCATCCACCAATTCATCAACATCCTCTTAGCACTTAGCAAAATTTAATGGGGGTAATTGAAAACAATAAAAAATAGATTGAGGAGTTAATCACGAGGTTGAATGATCTAGTAAGTTCAACCATGGAAAGAAGAACATTTTTTAGTTCACTTAAAGAAATGTTAAAACATCTAGATGCAATCAACAAACAATTAAGTAGTTGGGCCGATAGGAGGCAGACGGATAGGAATTTTTATGCAAATAAATTATCATATAAAGAAGTAAAAGATGAAAAAAATATAAAATATGATTTGTGCTCATTATTCACTGACCCATGCACAAATCAAAATCTTGACCTTAATTCCAAGAGGTTTCCTATCCATTGGTGCCACCACCAAGGGATTAGGAACTATTTTTGGGATAGGTAGTACATGGTTTTTGACTATCCACCATGCAAAAATTGCAAAATCCCCCAATATTTCTTGAGGAAACTCTACTATGAGTTCATCCTCAACAAAATCCCCAATTAGTTTGATATGAGGGACTTTCAAGGGAGAGGTGGGGAGTCGACACAATATAGACTTGGTGCATGAATGGATCCTTGACGACAAGCGAGATGATCTCTCGCTAGGCCGACTCATAAGCACATCGTTATCCTATCCGTCACAAACAAGAGTGCTAAGGTAGACACTTTGCAGTCTATTAGCTCTTTGACCTAGAGTATCATCCAACATGCAAGTCCTATAGTGTAACACCATCTAGGGGAGTCTACAAGTGGTAGGCTTCCACCCCATTCGTGTCAAGTTTTCAGGGTGCCTTATACATATGACCCCACAGACACTCAGGAGAATGCTACGTAGGATATGTATGTAGCTATGGAGATGGTGAGGGCAAGTGAAATTTTGAATGAAGCTTTTGGCATCGATACTCAGGTAAATATTAGCATGCCCATTGAATTTAATTTTCTTAAATTTAATTTTTGAAATGCAAGATTTTTACTAATTTAGTTTTATGATTGTAATAAAATTTTAGGGTCACAGTGTTGATACTAGATACATCGGCCCTCCACCTGTTTATTAATCCACTACATCTACTCTAAGGTATGTAACTAGTAAACAATTATAAATTTATTACATGTGAATAACATAGTTATATGAATGGTATTCTAATATATGATTATGGATGTTGAATAGGCTAATATTGGACGTTTTGTGGGAACACCTCCCAATGCCAATGGAGTTGTACAAACCTTCATGCAGGTAATAGAATAAAGAGTTTAACTAATGAATTATACTTAATAGATTTGTGTAGTTTATATTCAAATTGTTGATTACATTGCATTGCACATCTTTCAAACTCAAAGCATTACTTCACATTGCATAACTAATAACTAGATGTTGATAGATGACAAATTTTCAACCACAATATAGTTGTTTAGAAAGTCAACATAAGAAATAATGCAATTACTTCACATAGAATAAGTAATAACTAGGAGCAGCTTCCAATTGCATTTTCTTGTCATGGCATTCCATGAGACCACTTTTTACTAAAGATTTTTTCAAACAGTTCACTGCCTTGTCTATGCTATGGATGTTTGGAAGAAATAATTGAAAGAATAATAGTAAGCAATAGTATAGACAAGGCAATGAGTTGTTTGAAAAAAGTCCTCAAAGAAATTTGGTCTCATGGTGATGTCCATCACCATGAGACCACATTTCTTTCAGGAATTTTTTCAAACAACTCACCGCCTTTCTATGCTACCACCTTTTCCATACATGTCTACCAACGTATTTTATCAAATAGTTCACTTCCTTTCTGCTATGGATAAAAGCCTAAAAAAGATGCTTTCCAACAAACTATGGATTCTTGGAAAAAAAATCTATCAAAACATAATAATTAACAATATAGCATAAGACAAAGGTAATTAGAGTAGTTTGAAAAAATGTCAATGTGGTCTCATGGTGATGGAATGCCATTCCATCGCCATGAGACCACATTTCTTTGACGCATTTTTGGAAACAACTCACCACCTTTTCTATGCTACCACATTTTCCATACATTTCTACCAAAGCATTTTATCAATCTACTCACTTCCTTGCTGCTATGGCTAAAATCCTAAAATAGGTGCTTTCCAACAAACTATGGATGCTTGGAAAAAATATATGAAAGCATAATAGTAAGAAATAGCATAGACAAGGCAACGAGTAGTTTTAAAAAATGCCTCGAAGAAATGTGGTCTGATGGTGATGGAATTCCATTCCATCACCATGAGACCACATTTCCTTGAGGCATTTTTTCAAACAACTCACCACCTTTTCTATGCTATCACATTTTCCATACACATCTACCAAAGCATTTAATCAAGCTACTCACTTCCTTGCTACTATGGCTAAAAGCTTAAAATAGGTGTTTTACAACAAACTATGGATGCTTGGGAAAAATCTATTAAAGCATAATAGTAAGCAATAACATAGACAATGCAATGAGTTTTTTTAAAAAACACCTCAAAGAAATATGGTCTCATGTTGATCGAATGCCATTCCATTACCATGAGACCACATTTCCTTGAGGCATTTTTTCATATAGCTCACCACCTTTTCTATAATAACACATTTTCCATACAAGTCTACCAAAGCATTTAATCAATCTGCTCACTTCCTTGCTGCTATGGCTAAAATCCTAAATTAGGTGCTTTCCAACAAACTATGGATGCTTGGAAAAAATCTATTAATAGTAAGCAATGACATAGGCAAGCAGTAAGTAGTTTGAAAAAATGCCTTGAAAAAATGCAGTCTCATGGTGATGGAATGCCATTCCATCACCATGAGACCACATTTCTTTGAGTAATTTTTTCAAATAGCTCTCCACCTTTTCTATGGCACCACATTTTCCATAAATGTCTACCAAAGTGTTTTATCAAACTACTCACTTCCTTTCTACTATGGCTAAAAGCCTAAAATAGGTGCTTTACAACAAACTATGGATGCTTGGAAAAAATATATCAAAGCATAATAGTAAGCAATATCATAGTTGAGGCAATGAGTAGTTTGAAAAAATTCCTTGAAGAAATGTGGCCTCATGGTGATGGAATGCCATTCCATCATTATGAGACCACATTTCTTTGAGGCATTTTTTCAAACAACTCACTGCCTGAAGAATAGAAACTAAGCCTTTACCCAAAATTCCCCTCCAAATTATTTTCAAGGTCCTCATCCTCATCCTGAATTTACCAATCCATGGAACCTTCCACCTTTTATTCCACTTGTTCATATCCCCACCCCTCCCTCTTCATTTCATGATCTCCCTCCATCTCATAACCAAGACCACACTATACCATCCACCCCATCCTAGCATAATACCATAGAGAAGGCAATGAACTGTTTGAAAAAGTTCTTGAAAGAAATGTGTTCTCATGGTGATGGAATTCCATGACACATTTGTTTGTAATGGCATTCCATCACCATGAGACCACAATTCTTTGAGGCATTTTTTCAAACAATTCATTGCCTTCTCTATGCTACCATAGTTTTCGTACATGTCTACCAAAGCATTTTATCAAATAGTTCACCACCTTGCTACTATTGATAAAAGCATAAAACAAGTGCTTTCAAACAAGCTATGGATAGGGAAAATAGTACACATGGTAGTCAGAAATATATAGTTCAATAAGTACTCAAAATTTTGTTCATTATCTCATATATTATAAGTCATGATGTGCATCACTATTGTAGTTTCCGTTATTGAATATTTTTTTGTTTTATTTTTGGATGTTGAAAGTGGATACACCTCCACATGTTCATAGGGAAATGGAGCTTGGTGTTTCTTCTGCTATAGACTCCTCAATGCCTCTCACAAAGGTATGAGGCAAATTACTAAATTTCAATTTACATTCGTTGTTAGCTGTTAGTTAGTGAAAAGACAAACCATTATTGATTTGCAGTTTAATTTTTCTTTGGATGGTTTCTATAGGGCTTCAACACACCACAACATGGGAAAACAAATATTTACCTCAAGGAGAGTGATCGTCTAGTGGTGGTATGTGATTATTTTGTTAAATTTATCATTTTTTATAATGTAATTTCTATATATTAATGTCTTTACTTATTATTGTAATTGTGTGACTTTGTTTATTGTTAATCTAATTGAAAACAAAACACTAAATGAAACATTAATCTAAAGAAATTGAAATAAATAAAAATAAACAAGATTTCTTCAGAGCCGTCCCATTTTCCTCTATCTACAGTGATTTCTTTTGAAGCTATTGCTCTCAGATTGTGTAAGCTAGGCTTCCTTCAAATGGAAACTTGTAGAACTAGTATGCAAAAAGGAAAATGCTTCACTATTCTATATGCTGATGAAATGGAATTACTGATACAGATATGGACAGGGGCTGTGATTATGCACAGGGGCTGTGAATGAAAGATATCATGATTCTATTGCTATTGCTATGATTCTAATACTATCTATGCTATGAAAGTACTCTATGAATGCTATGAATGCTATGAAATTTTCCTATAGTTATTTTACTGAAAGCTTCTATATGATTTGGAGCTCCCGGCAGTTGTATTTATAGATTTTTGCAGGCTCAATCCCGACTGGCAAGAATCTACGGCTATGAGATTGTCTGGTAAGTTTGAATGGTGAGAGATGAAGAAGTTGAGAAGAAGATGGGAGAGGTTGAGAGGTTGGAGAGAAGGATGGATTCCTGTCTTCAACCCACGGGAACAAGCCTGCACAGAAACAGAAGAAATTAAATTTTCTATTTTGGCAGTTTGCTTCCCGGATGTTGAAGATAAATCCCAAATTAAATAAATAAATTTATTTAATTTCATTTATTGCATTTGATTTTTGATTTTTATACTATGGAAGATTTAATTAAATATTTTGAAATATTTAATTATGATATGACTTTAGAAGAATATGAAATTTTTAGAAGAATTAATTAAATATTTTATGAAATATTTAATTATAAATAGATATTTGAAGAAATTAAATTGATTTAGGAATTAATTAAATATTTTGGAATATTTAATTATGAATGAATATTAGAATTGAATTAGAGGAATTAATTAAATATTTTAGAATATTTAATTATAAATGATATTTAGAAGAAAAGAAGAATATTTTATCTTTATTTGAATAAAATATTTCAAACTAGATTATATGATAATTAATATAAATAGAATTGTAATATTTATTTAATTAATTAAGAAATGAATCTGAAAAGATGATTAAATAAAACTTATTTATTTGTCGGAAATGAAAATAATGAATAATATAAATAAAATTATTTAAATTTATTTATATATAGATGGTGAAGATTTAATTAAATATTAAAATATTTAATTAACTACCAGTTTAATGTGATGTGACCATTTTTGGGTGTATACATTTTGCCCCTCTTTGAAGTGATGTGTTTTTACGCGTTGCTTCAGAGTACAATTGCCCCGGATGTTGGCCAGTCAAATGTCGGTAGGTATATGCCCATGAAATGATGAATCAATAATATTTTGATTTTTGTGAATTTTTATTTTTATGGATTTTATGGGGGCCACACTGATTTTTATGATTTTGAAGATGTCGATTCATGGGTTTGAAACCTAATGATTTTGAAGAAAAGAAATTGACCCAAAGAGATATAAAATGAAAATTTGATGAAGAAGTTGCCCCTGCTATGTGAAAATATGATAAAAATGCCCCAAATTTTACCATTATATAGGTTAAAAATGTCATTTTCCATGTCATTTTCAATTTTAACCTAGTAAAATTTGCAAATTTTAAGCTCTGAGTTGATAATCATGGCACTTCCAGTTCACCAGCACCATTTCGAGCGTATCTGACGACATCAGCAGCCAGCGCACTACGGACCTCCGGTATGTGTCTCATAAATCTCGTGTCTCTCAAAATTTTCTGTTTTGCGCACGTTTTCAATGTTTATTTCAAAAAAATTGAGTTTTAGCGCCCTTAAAGGTTTTTGTAGCACATACGATACTTTTCGTAGCACATTCAATTTGATAGCGCATTTGACACTTATCGTAGCGCATTTAACATATTTCGTAGCACATTTGATTTCATAGCACCAATAATAGATTTTGCAGCGCATTTAATAGTTTTCATAGCGCATAAAATTTCGTAGCGCCTTTGATAAAAAGCGTAGCGCTATTAATTGATTCTGTAGCGCCTAAATTTCTTTAGCGCTGATAAGGAATTTTGTAGCGCCCATAAGTAGTTTTGTAGCGCTTTTGATTGTATGTTGTTGTGAATGATAAATTTGTTCCCAGAGTTGTTGGAAAACAAATAGTAGCTAATAAATTTGCTTTTAAAGTTGTTAAAAACAAATAGGACAAATAAGTTTTCTCCTAAAGTTGTTAGAAAGAAACTTGATGTTGATTATTTGTGTTCCATGATGATGAAAAACAAATAGTTTGATTGATTCGTTTTCTTCTAAGGTTGTTAAAAACAAACATGATTTTGATATTATTCGCATTTCATAATGATAATGAAAAACAAATAATTTGATATTCAGTTTTGGATTGATATGTTATGATGATTTGATATTGATGTTGCTTTGATGATGTATGTCCACAGGAGAGACTAGGTGTCTTGCAGTTACGAGAGACATTTCCGAGCACATGGACATTGATTCCACATTTGTTACAGTCAGATAGAGATGTGATTGATGCATGCGGCTTGAGTTCATTACTTGATATGCCCGAGGTTCGCCTCAATAGGGCCCTATTGACAGCACTTGCAGAGCGGTGGCATAGTGACACCAACACTTTTCATTTACCGATAGGCAAGATTACAGTGACCCCCGAGGACGTATATCGCATCCTACGGATCCCAGTGATGGGAGAGATAGTTGTTTTTGATAGACGAGAGGTTGGAGGTACTCTTTCTTTGAGACGGATATTCAGAGATGATCAGATTGCCAGATACTTCATCCCATGGGGTGAGATTACAGATACCTATCCACCATTACCAGTTGTGCTTGCAGGATTCATTGGAGGTGTGTTGTGCCCCGACCATAGGTCGAAGGGGTTTGCGATCGGATGGGGTCGTGTTTTGGAGAGTATGATGATGCAGGGGACACGGTATGCATGGGGTACATGTATGCTAGCCCACCTATATGACGAGCTACATCATATCGTATATGGTAGAGGCCAGAGTTTTGCTGTTGGGTGCTCATTACTATAGATATGGGCATGGGAGCATTTTGTTGTTTTACGTCCATTGACCTGAGGACAGCGACCAGTTGGTCGAGCATATAGATGGAGATATGCACATATCATTGCTCAGCTGAGACTGGGAAAACTAGTATATTGGTAGCGGCTATTAGATAGTCTGGATACAGTATGCTGGAGGTCATATTTGGATTGTGAGCCATGGCCAGAGGATGCGAGGGAGATGCCTTTTGTATGCACTTCCAGATTTTTGATTGGACGAACGACATGGATCCTAGAGAGATTTCTTGCTGGGCGAGTATTGCGACAGTTTGGTCAGATTCAGGGTATGCCTGTTGGTTCAGCTATTTATGCACGGCGACAGCCAGAGCTTGCAGTGTGGGGCCCACAAATCTCTTATGAGTCAGTGGTGGCAGAGTTCACCAGTTTAGGAGCACAGATGTGGGATTACCGGGTGGATGTTCTTGATGCAGGGGCGACACCAGAGTATGTACAATATGTCCTAGAGCATCCACCGCCACGTATGTTTGATCGTGATGAGGCTATTGCTCCTATTATTGCTCAGATACGTCGACAGAGGGACTTGGAGTCAGGAGATGATGATTCAGAGGACAGTGATGATGAGGAGAGTAGTGGAGATGATGACTCAGATGGAGATGATGGTGGTGATGGTAGGGGTGGAGATAGAGGTGGTAGGAGAGGCGGTAGGAGAGGTGGCAGAGGAGGTAGAGGAGGCAGAGGTGGACCATGGATGAGGCATACTGACCCATCCCCTTCCGTAGATCTGACTGTAGCTAGTCAGATATCGTCTCTGTAGAGTACAGTACAGAGCTTGCAGGCTCAGCTATCATAGGCACAGGCCTTGATTACACAGTTGCAGAGTCAGGTGACTTCAATTACTGCTGAGAGAGATGCAGCTAGACAGCAGGGTGAGCAGGCCATTGCCTTGGCAGATAGCCTATAGAGAGTAGAAGGTAGCACCTTGACAGGTGACATGATGAGGGAGGTTACTAGAGCTACCCGAGAGGCAGAGTTCTATCGTACCAGATATCATGATGCAGTTCCACCTGAGTAGAGAGAGAGCTACACTCAGTCACGATCTACTCATGGTCGATCTCGTACTACCAGCAGGGGTGTGACACAGCCATTACCTCCTAGAGGGCCACCAGGGATAGGTGGTGCAGGTCCATCAGGGGCAAGTGATACAGGTCCATCAGGGGCAGGTGGTACATGTCCTAGGCCAGCTCCATCAGAGGATAGCTCTACCTAGTGCATTGTATATGATTCTTTCATGATATTCTGTTGAGACATTTTGTATACACCGTGAGATGATCACATTTTTTATGATATTATATCTTTTGTAGTTGACATCCTTGTATATTTTAACATTCATTTTTGAGATATATGAAATGCAGCGATGATTTTACATGATATATGATGTATCCATATAATGTGTACTATATGACGATTTCATGATTTATGAGATGAAATTTGATGAATGAATGTATGATGTATATGATGTATGTAATGTATGCTTTGATTTTACGATTTTCTAATGCAAATATATATATGAAAAAAAGTATAAAATGATGTTTTTGTGAATGTCAAAATATACTCAGTCATGTATTTGAAAAGATAAAAACATTTGATTCTTTGCCAGATTTTTAGAAATCTATAAATGCAAAATGCAGATTCTAACATGAATGTAATCTATACTAACCATGCAGGACATCCATACAATATTGCCATTTGGATAGCTTATTCATGCTTTTTGTATCATCATAGAGCTTTGAAATGTTGAAAGTTAATACAAGCATCAAAGGGTATGTTAGCACCAGTGATGACCTGAGTATTGCTCTCATGATTTTTAATATAGCAAGTTAATACAAGCATCTAGGTATAATTGAACCGAGATGACCTAAGTATTGCTTGCATAAACAGACAAGAGTTAACCCATTTCCCATGCAAATTCCGAAATGTCATCCATGATACATAGTAGAACATGTCTCGCGACCAATTTGCATAGTACTAATGATTTCTTCGCAAACAGCAGACAAAGAAAAATCATATTCCTTCCTTGCTTTTCTAGTTCAGTACATCATCGAATCGCTCTAGAGATATGATAAAAAAATCAAACAACCATTCAAATCCTGCTTAAAGTATTTCAAACATTTATTCAGATTAAGATCATCCAAGTTTTGGTCATCATCATTGATATTCTCATTTGTTTGAAGCATGTTGTTTCGATTTCCATTGGTATTGAATAAACATGTTGTGATTGATTTGATACGACAATGTTTGTTGTGTTTTGTCAAACTGTTATTTGTCTGTTTGTGATATTCAAAAAGCTTGTTGTCCTCTCCTATTTGTTCAGTGTATGTTTTTGCGTTTTGCCCCTAGTGTAAACACAACCTAAAGATAAAAAATATGTACAAATTTCATCAAGCCATGATGAAACCTAAAGATTCCCACTACATGATATGGATAATGGAAGATATATACAAATGATAGTTGCGGATGGATGATGCCAAAAGTGAAAACAAGACATAAACTAATAAATGGAGGAGCCCATTTTTATCACAAGTAGCGCTTGTTTGCCAAGTTTTCACCACTTGTTTTTTATTGCCACTTTTTCAAAGATTTTTCGATTTTTTTTTTTTTTTTTTTTTTTTTGGACTTTTATGATTTTCGGGACTTTATAGGATTTTTGATTTTTTTCGGGACTTTTATGATTTTGATTTTTAGGGACTTTAGATTTTTTGATTTTCGGGACTTTTGATTTTTGATTTTCCAGGGACTTTATGATTTTTGATTTTCAGGGACTTTATGATTTTTGATTTTTCGAGGGACTTTTTATGATTTTTTTTAGGACTTTTTATGATTTTTTTGATTTTTGATTTTTTTAGGACTTTTAGACATAGAACTTCTTAAGATGAATACTATTGATTGGCTCTTCAAACAGGTCCCCCTCTGATGTGGATAACTGATATGCTCCAGAACTGTATGCTGCTACGATAACAAATGGACCAAGCCAATTAGGTTCAAATTTGCCTTTCTTTTCTCTGTCTTGCTGATTACGTGGATTTTCTCTCAAAACTAAGTCACCCACTTGAAATGCCCGTGGTTTAACTCTATGATTATAACTATGGGACATAACTTTTTGATAACCTTTCAAATGATCAGCTACATGTTGACGTCTTTCATCTAACAATTCTAGTTCCTGAAGGCGAGAAACCCTGTAGTCTTCATCACTTATCAATCCCTTTAGTGAAACCCTAAGCGAAGGTATTTCAACTTCTAATGGTAAAATTGCTTCTGCTCCATAGACTAAAGCATATGGTGTAGCTCCTGTTGGTGTGGGAACACTGGTTCTGTATGCCCACAAAGCTGGGTTGAGTTGAACATGCCAATCACGTCCAGCGTCATTTACTGTGTTCTTTAATATCTTCAAGATGGTTTTGTTAGAAGCTTCTGCTTGACCATTACCCTGTGGATAATAAGGTGTAGAGAACTTGTGTTGGATGTGAAATCTTTCACAAAGTTCATCAACATCCTGATTCTTAAAAGGTCTTCCATTATCAGTAACAATAGAATTAGGAATTCCATATCTACAAATAATGTAATTCAGGATAAATGAAGATATCTGTTTACCAGTCACTGTTGTTAGAGGAACAGCTTCAATCCATTTTGTAAAATACTCAGTAGCTGTAATGATAAATTTATGACCATTTGATGATGAAGGATGTATTTTACCAACAAGATCTAATCCCCACTGAGAAAAAGGCCATGTCGAAATGAAAGGTTGCAGTTCTTGTGTAGGTGCATGAATAAGATTCCCGTGGATCTGGCATTTAGAACACTTCTTAACAAAAGTAAAAGAATCTTGCTCCATGGTAGGCCAATAGTATCCCATTCTGACAAGTTTCTTGGCTAACAAATCCACTCGAATGAGTTCCATAACACCAACCTCTTGTAAGGATTTTTTAGGATTCATGTTCAAGACATCTAAGGAGTAAAACAATACACCACGCCAATAAAGGATATTGGTAATTAAGGCATAATGGGATGACGGCTAATGAAATTCCATTTTGGCATTAAGTGGATAAATCTAAAGGCAAGATGTTATCTTTCAAATAGGTATAAGTTTTGCCATATAAAGGTGAATCTGAACCAGTTAAATGACATATAACTTGGTTTTCAGGATTATCATATGCAGGAGAAAACAATTGTTCCACCAAGAATTCATACTTGGTTTGATCTTCTGATATTTGTAATAAAGAAGCAATAGTAGCCACTACCCTACAAATTTTATTGCTGGAATCCTTGATATTTGTGAAAACTTGATTGACACAAAATATTTCTTATAATCATCCACCATGTTTTTGTATGGTAGCAACTTATCATCTTTGGTTTGATTGTCATCATTAATTTGATTAATGATAAGTTGTGAATCACCATAAACTTCCAGCTCTGTAATCTGCCATTCCAAAGCTATCTTTAATCCTATGAGTAATGCCTCATATTCTACTATGTTATTTGTGCAAGGAAACATCAACCGATATGATCGTGAGATGGTATGTCCTTTAGGTGTAACAAAAAGAATCCCTACCCCCGAGCCATGTTGTGTATAAGATCCATCAAAGTATAATGCCCATGGTCTCTGAATTGTTGCTATAAAGACATCTGCATCAGGAAACTCAATATGCATTGGATTGTCTTCTTGTAAAGGAGCTTCAGCTAACTGATCTGCAATGACCTGTCCTTTAATCGCTTTTCGATCTATATAGTGAATATCAAACTCACTTAAGATCATTAATTATTTTGTGTGCCTATTGAAGTAGCTCATGAAGGTAGTCAAATGGACAATCTTTTATAATGTACTAACTCAGAGGAGCAACATATAATGCTCATCTTTGAGAAGCAAACACTAATGGGTAAGACAAGCTTTTCAATGAAACTATAGTTTAACTCATGTCTTGTTAAGGTTCTACTGATATAATATATGGTCCTTTCTTTACCTGTAGAATCTTCTTGTGCTAGCAATGCTCCCAAAGATACTTTTGTTGCTGAAATATAAAGTATGAGTGGCTCTCCTGGAATAGGTGGAATTAAAACTGGTGGATGCGTAAGATATTGCTTGATCTGATTAAATGCTGCTTCACATTTGTCATCCCATTTAAATGGAACATTTTTATGCAATAATGCGTACTTAATGCTTTTATCCAAATGCTTTTATAAACCTTTCTAATGGATCAGAATCTTCCTTGCATTGATCTTAATTGACTGATATACTTCATAGCAGGAGGCATGTCCATTATATCTTGTACCTTTTCTGGATCAACTTCTATACCCTTCTCTGAAACAATGTACCCTAGGAGTTTTCCAGATGTAATGCCAAAGACACATTTCTTTGGATTTAGTCGAACATTGAACTTCTCCATTCTGATAAAGATTTTTGATAAGATTTCTAGGTGTTCATCTCGTGTATGAGATTTGGCAAGTAAATCATCAACATAATCTTCCATAAATGCATGCACTATATCATGAAAAAATAGTTGTCATTTCCTTCTTTGATAAGTAGCTCCAAAGATTCTTAACCCGAATAGTATTATATCGCTAATAGGTACCCCAAGGAAATGTGAACGCTTATTTTATCTTGATCTTCTGGTGCAATTTTTATCTGGTTGTATCTTGAAAATCCATCCATTAATGAATACATTGCATGGCCAGCAGTTAAGTCAACAATCATGTCTATGTTAGGCAAAGGAAAATCATCTTTGGGGCAAGCTTTATTTAAATCCCCTTTATCTGTACAAACTCTGATCCTTCCATTTGGCTTTGAAACAGGTACAATATTTGAAATCCATTCGGCATAATCAATAGTTCGAATGAATCCAACATCCAAAAGTTTCTTTAATTCTTCTTTGACCAATAATGCAACATGTGGATGCATTTTTCTAAGCTTTTGCTTCACAGGCTTTGTCCCAGGTTTGATAGATAAATGATGCATTATCAAATTAGGATCTAACCCTGGCATATCAGCATATGACCAAGCAAAGTTAATTTGATTCTCCTTCAAGAATTCCATGAATTTTAGGACTTCTTCAACTGTTAATGATGCTGCAATTTGCAAAACTTTTGGCTGTTCTGTTGTACTTATGTTGATTGATTCCGTTGGTTCAATCAAAATACAAGATCTTTCATGATGATACTTGGGAAGAGTGTCAAGTTTCTCATCCTTCAGTGCCTCAGAAAGGTTTTCACTGTCAGATTCGCTCTTTATTTTTCTCTTGTTTTGATCTATCACTGCCATTTTTCAGTTTTCACCAATAGACCCATCTTTTATTTCATTTATTTTGCAGCTAAGAGACTTGACACCCTCCTTATCAAAATCATGAGTATAAACATCTTGAATGAAACAATTGTTTTCTTCATTTGAGGAATAAAGGAAAGTTATAATGTCTTCATCATTACTGAATGTAGGAATATGGATAGGTGCGTCAATGTCCCAATCTATAAGTTCTGGATAAACTAAGGGCATAGGATCATTAGGTTGGGTAAGGTCTTGAATTGTCAAAGTCATGATATGGCTATCATCCTCATGGTAGACAAGGTCTATGATGGTATTCTCCTGTTGATTGTCAATCTCATTAGAATCTGATTCTTCCTCACTTGAGTCATGATCGCTTTGTAAAACATAATCGAGTGGAGGCCTTGAGCCTTCTCCTTGTATAAGAACAGGTGCATATTTGTGTATAGTATCAACTTGTTTATCCCTCCAAAATTCATCATTATAAATGGTATCCCATTCATATTCATTAGAATCAGTATCTGAACTATTTTGCAATTGGAAAACTGATTCATGAGATTTATCTGACACGGATCCTCCTTCATGAGTTAATGATGTCTGCTGTGAAGTAGATTCTTCTTTATCTTTACCATATCCAAGTCCTCTTTTATCACTTGAATGCTTTGAAATAGGTTGAATTGGTTCCACAATTCCTTCTCTTTGTTTCCCTATAGGACCATTCCCTTTATAGCCCATCTTTTGCATGATAGCGTATCCCTTACCATATTGTTCTTTAGGCAACTTAATGTGCAAGAGAGATTCATCTTCATCTTTGTATAGCCAATTTAGGATGTCCCTATCTTCAGCTTCTTCTTCAGTGGTATTAGCTCTAATGAATTTTCCATCAAACTTTGTAATTGGCACAGAAGCTTGAGATGTAGAAGCGGTTGCAATTTTTTGATTTGATAAAGTTGGTAAACCATGTGATCTTGGAGAAGGAGGTAAAGTAGAAAGAGATAGTGAATATTCACCTACCCCTTTGTCTTTAAACTTTAGCTTAGTATCAAGATTCTTTGTCAATTCTTGCAATTGGACTTGTAGATTGGAAGAAGAAACAACAAGAGCTTCTCTATTGTGTGGCACAAAGACATCTTGAGTTACTCTAAGATTTGAACAAGTTTGGGTACTATTGTAATCAGCTTGTATAGTTATTTCTTGTCCATCATATGGAAACTTGATACATTGATGATATGTTGATGGCACTGCTTGCATATCATGAATCCACAGACGACCCAAAAGTATGTTATAAGACAGATCTCGATCTAGAACCTGACAAAATGTATTCTTCACAACAGGTCCCACTCTGATAGGTAACAATATTAATCCTTTAGAAGCTCTTTCTTCATCATCATATGCCTTGATGGTTATCTTCCTTCGTGGATCAATTGCATTTTCTGAAATTCCTAAGGCATTTATTAATTTTAAGGTACAAATATTCAAACCGGCTCCTCCATCTATTAAGACACGTCTAATTCGATGTTTATGGATCATAACTTCAAGATAGAGCGAGGAATTATGTGGATGTGTCATGGAAGCATCATCTTTATCGGAAAATGAAAGACAAGTGGGGGAAGACAAATGTCCCACCATGGCTTGAAATTTGTTTGCATCTAGATCAGTATCAACAGTTGTGTTTACAAGAGCTTCTTCTAAAATATTCTTGTGTATGGGGATATTTTGAGAAGTTCAAGAATGGATA
>VDFB02201372.1:0-19255 GCA_007258455.2 Sequoia sempervirens | reverse complement strand
TCCAAACTTAGACAAAATTTTACCATGAATTTTATGCTCTTTTGGTCAATTTTTTGGTGATTTTCCTCTCAGATCTGACTGATTTTCAATGATTTTTTCAGATTTTTCGTGCTTTTCAGTTTGATTTTCTCAGATTTTTGACTGATTTTTCCATGCTTTTTCTGATTTTTCACTTGATTTTTCGATTTTCTCTTTGATTTTTTCAATGATTTTTCGATTTTTAGGTTGAGTTTTGGATTTAAAAATGGAAAGTTGACTTGTTGACTAGGGTTGACTTTCTAAAAATAGAAAAAGCAAAATCCCTAAAAAATAGGGAACCCCGTTTGGTCCAAAAATGCCAAAAATGAAAAAACGAAAAAGCAAAAAAGCAGATTCCCTAAAAAATAGGAAGTGTTAGAATTGGCCCAAAGCACAGGCGATCCTCGTCTCTCGGGCCTTCTGAGCACTTCTATGACGTTTAGGCACTGATTTAAGCATGGATTATTGACTTGGCTCGGATGACTCTCAGAAGACTGACTTGAAACTCTTAAAGTGATGACCTCATGAAACCGTTGCAAGGAGACAAAACCCTAAAAACTAGCAGATTACTGGGGGTCCCCATTTGCGATGGGGTGATGTGTTAAAGGTCACAACATGTATGCCACATCACTAGATACAAATTGTCTTTGAAATGATAGCTATAAAATCAAATCCTTTAATATATTATTCCTGCATAGCCTTGGGTATTTGACAATCGATCTCTTATACCATATCCTTCCTTTAATTTTCTATTGGAATAATATTGGTAACCTTCTGTGATAATGCCTTCCACAATTTCACAATTAATAGCTCTTTGACTTTTCCTTAAGACCACTTCTTTGCAATCATTTCCATTTGTTAATATTGGTAGCGACCCTTAATTCTGAACTGGCGTTGGCTCCCACAAAGTCGTGAGGAATAATGATTCCTTCAGTTATGAGCTGGCGTGAATGATATTTTTGACGACTCCCTTAAAGTTTCAGACTCCTTAAATAGTTGTCTTATGTTTAGATCTGGCACATTGTATTTTGTCTCATTTGAATATATCTATTATTAACATAAGAACTGTGCAATAGTATCAAATTCAGATTGCACAATTACTTTCTCTGCACCTTAATAGATATAGCCTCATATATATATAATCTGGAAATATGAATACCTCAAATTGCAAGAATATCTAGATAGTCAATCAAAATATCAAAATATCAATTGCACTTGATTTCACTCTCCACAACCAATGTTCTTGAAGCTCCAAATCTGAAACCAATAAGCCCAATATGAACTCCGTCGCGAATCCACTCTTAGAAAGAGTTAGGTTTTCATCCAACTCTTTTCCAATCTGTTGAAGGTTTTCATCCTCAGAGATTTAGTTGAATCTAAGATTCAAGCCTTTGCAATAATGCATAAGAAATATTAACTCAACAATGGATGCCCAAATGCCCTGCACTCAACTCTTTTTAAAGGCTCCAATGAATCTTCTAGAAGAAGCTAATTTGCAACTAACTCCAACTTCTAGAAGAATATTTAATAAAGTGACCCTTTTAATATTTAATTATTTCCACTTTATTTTAATTAAAATAATCAATTAAAGTCATCCTTTTGAAATAATATTAATTTTGGACAGCTTAATCAATTAAATTAATTCACTTTACCAAAAATTTGGGGACATTACAGTTAAGGAGTCAACGTACTACCGAAGGAGACCTGGAAGTGTCTCAAGAAATGGACTCTTTGGCCACCAACATTCCACTTGGTGGGTGCTGATCAACATGGTATCAAACCATTAAGTACACTAATGGCACAAAAGGTGATGATCGACACAACAATTTCTGCTGAACTTTGTCATCATTCTGTTGCAGGAGGTGTACGATGCACTGCTTGGGAGAGGTGGGTTGATTGTAGCCAAAGAGGATCACAACTGGAAAAAAAACACTCTCCATCGAGAGTGGTGGAAGAAAGTACATCATTGACTTGAAGAATCATAGTATGACGAAGGAGAATTAGATGCTAACAAAGGAAAAAAGTTATGGAACCCAATGATGAAGGGGTACTTGACCTCGAGAGTTGCTCTAAAGATGAGACTAGTACTCTCAACGGTCTATTCCATTGGCAGATGGAGGACTACGAGGTGTTCCACTTGGATTGCAACATGCTACAAATTGGGGAGATCGAGGAAGAAGAAGATAATAGCATAACTACCCAAACATTTCTTACCGAGTACGAAGAATACGAGGGTAGCAAAATTGGATGATACGTCAACCTATAAGTTCAAACGAGACAAAATAATCAAGTATGAGGAACCAAGGATGAAAAAGGTGAACTTGGGGGATGAAGACAAACCAAAGACAATCTTGGTCGGAGATGATTGGGACCCTATATTGAAGGAGGCAACATTCAAGAAATTCATGGAGTACAAGGATGCATTTGCTTGGACGTATAAAGATCTCAAAGGGATACCATTAGAATTGTGCGTACATAGGATCACCATCATAATATGAGCACAACCTATACGTAAGAGACCATATTGGATGAATAAAAAACTACACTGCCAAGGTACAAGAAGAAATCAAGAAAATGCTAGAAGCAGGGATCATTTTCAAAGTAGAAGCCAGTGACTAGGTTTCACCAATTGTCATTTCACTAAAGGAATCCAAACTAATTCAGATATGTGTAGATTTCAGAAGTTTGAATGTGGTGATGATCAAGGACCCCTTCCCAACCCCCTTCATCAACACCATTCTCGAAGAAGTGGCTGGTCATGAAATGTACTCATTCATGGATGGATTCTCAAGCTACAATCAGATAACATGATATTAATGCTAACACGATTTATGTACATGTGGAAATATCGTTCATGCAGGTTTCGATCAAGGATTCCACCAATAAAGAGCTATTCATTTGATAAGATGAAAACCTTAACCCTAGTTTGCGGCAATTTGTGATCAATTGGCAAATTCTAGGGCGAATTAGGATAGGGGACATTACAGGTTATGAATATTTCAGAATATATGTATCTGTTGTTTTGAAAGCTCAATGTTGATAAATGAACTAAAACTCAAAGCACCTTTACATTGGTGAATCCAACATAGCAGCAATTATTACAAAGCCTGCTTATGTCAAATTTTCTAGGGAGTCCGATTACATGAGTAAGGAAGAATCATAAATGTCATAATGGAAAAGTTTTGGAATCATAGTAGCTAAAATCTTTCTTGGAAGTAATTGGCAAACAAAAGAGAATTTTTTTTCCAAAAATTCAGGATATTATTAGGAAAAAATTGGGTTAGGATTAAGGAAAAATAATAAAAAATCACTGCAGAAATTAAAAAATTCAGAAACTGTACTTTTTTGGACAAAATTTTTGCCAGAAACCCTAACTTTACTGATTTTATTGTGATTCACAATTTAATCATGACTTTTCAATGATTTAATCCTTAAAAATTTGCAAAAAACTGGGAAAAAATAATTTCAGGCAATGTTTATATTATCTTGGGATATTTCACTTGAAAAAAGCAGTTTCAGGGGAAATTTCCAATTCATTGTGATTTATTGCTGATTTTTTCAATTTTCATAGTCTGAAATTCTGAATCATAGTAGCAAAAATCTTTCTCAAGAATAACTCGTCAAATCCAAAGATAAAAATTTTTCAATTAATTGGGAAAAATTGTGTTATGGTAAGGGTTGGTTTAGGTTTAGGGTTAGGGAAAATCATAAAAGGATTGCTGCAGATATTGAAAAAAAATCACAAAAACTAAATGTTTTTGACCAAATATTATGGAAAAATAAAATTGATGGAAAATTTCAATTTTCTTGATTTGATCACAATCTTCAATTTTCTTTACAGGGTGTTCCTTCTTCCTGTCCTGCTGGTACTCTCTTATCAAAGATCCCAAAACTTTCAGTTCCTGTTACAAAACCAGTCCTCTTTGCCATTCCTAATCCATACCTCACCAAGCCATTGGTTTGCAGCAGCTATAAGAGCTCCAACAACCATTGACATTCATCCTTGCTGATTTTCCTCTGGAAAATTTATACAAGACCTACCAAACTGCTCTCGACAGTGGCTGACTTCCTTAATTTCAGTTATGCACTTGTTTGTAGATTCAAATTAGGCTGAAACAAGGAAAAATGCCTTAAATTCTGGTGATACTAAGTGCATTTCCAATCCTCAATATCCTGATCATAATGATCAGTCCATGCAGCTTCAGTATTGATGCTGGCTCTTTATCTTAAGAAGGTAAATGATAATCCCAATCAAGATGTAAAGATATAGTCAGAGGATAACAAAATCCTTCATGAGGTTATTCTTTAAAACAGTCAAGCTCTTCTGAAAGATCAGGTTGTACTTGGTCACTTTTAGGACAATTAGTATAAATGAAGTGACTCCAAAATCAAACGTGAGCATCCAAAAAATGATAACATAGTTTAAGTAATCCACTCTCACCTATAAGCAGGTCTTGCCCCTTTTCCAACACCATCAACATGTTATGGAACCCACTCAAACAATAACAAATTGAAATGCCAGCAGCAATGGAGAATGCAGAACCCCAAGGACCTAAGGAAAGTTGGAAACTATTCTTTCCATCACTCACAGGTTCCTTAATTGAATGGCTAAATCTCCTCTTTTGGCTATTGTTGAATGTTTACAACTAGAGAGCTTGCATCTTGGCTATCCTTTTTGACTTCTGTAAACTAGATCTATCTTTTGTCTAAGTTGATAGTATGTGTCACAAATTTAGTATGGCTCCTGAAATATAGCTGGTTTCTATGTGACCATTAGTTGTTGTAGTTTAACCTACTCTGTTGTTAATGGACTCAAATGTGTAAGGAGCGGACCAATTTTTGTTAATTTATGTGAACAGATTAAATGCACAGAAAAATAATTCGAAATCAGACAAAATAACACAGCATATACCCTGGGAAAACCCTCCTCTTGAGGGAGAAAAACCCAGCAACAAAGATCTCTCTTATATTTGATGTAACAGAGGCAATTTTACATATTACAATGAGGTCTAACACAAGACCGATATACAGCACCTGGCAATATGGAATGACAGATAGCAACCTCCTAAATCACACCTGGCAATGACTGAACACAGATCTGGCAATGTTCACTTTGCACTGGAAGGTCTTCAATCTATGCACTGGATTGTCTTCAATCTGTGTTAGCTCAACACTGTGTAATGTTCGTCCTTGTATTCTGAATTCGCACTTTGCTTATTATATTCGCACTTGAGTATATTGCAGAACTGATGAGAATAACGTCAATCTGTACCTTGTATTCGCACTTGATTGATATCACCGAACTGGTATATTCGCTCTTGAATATCAGATAAGTTCGCACTTGATTGATATCACCGAACTGGTATATTCGCTCTTGAATATCAGATAACTTCGCACTTGGGTAAATGATCGAACTGATCTCATTCTTGGATAATAACAATGGACGAATAATCTGTATATATATACAAATGAAATGGAGAGACAGATCCTTCATGTCGGCCTCTTAAGAAATCATAACTCCAAGATATGATGTCGGCTTCAAGCAATCTCAACTCTTCTTTAATCAATGTCGGCCTCAATCAAAATAACCTCTTCACAAGAGGTTGGCTCTTGAACATGTATTGGCCTGAATGAATATTCTCACCTCTTCACAAGAGGTCGGCCACCTTAAAGATCGAATCCCAAGGAGAATGAGTCGGCTTCAAATAAATAAACAAATTTAATTGACTTTGCATTTTCTCAAGTCGGCCATGCTATGAGAAGATAAACAATAAATATAAATTGAATAGCCAACGGCTATCATTCAATTTAAGTTTCCACGAAGGAGCTGAGCTGGAAGGAGCTACCGAAGCTGCTATATCATTAACAATTTTTTTTTTTTTTCAAATGCAATTACAATCACGCACTTTCGTTAAGGTTAGCTCTAAACCAAAGCGATGTTGGAAGCAACTCTAACGGAATGTACACTAGGATCGGCGTGGGCAAGGTGTGAGCATTGGTCCGAGGATCTAATGCAAATGCAAACTGAAGGAGCTCTAACCAAGAATGCGCTGTGCGGACGAGCATATGGTCAGAGGATCAATGCATGATGAACGAAGTAACCCTAACCAAGAATGGCGCCGAGTGATGGCGAGCATATGGTCAGAGGGTCCCTAAACTACTAACTGAAAGTAAATAGGCGGCAAGCCAGCCTCTTCCACTTATTCAGTGGGTATTACAAGAAATTCAAGAGAAGAATTGAGAAGTGCTGACAGTACTACTGTTCAACTTACAATGTATTAGAGAACCTGCCAGAATCACGAGGATTAGAAACTTCCAATGCTGTAACAATTTAAGAAACCTCTCCAACACTCTCAAACCCTTTGAATATCAACTTCTCACTCAACTACTAATTTTCTTAAGTCTGATATGACTGATTTTTGACAGAAAATGCACAGACCAGCAACACAACATTCACTAAAATGCTTGTATCTTGCTCAAAACTCACCCTATTGACATGAAACCAAATGCAGATTGCTCTAGGAATGATGGCGCCCCAAAATGAATGCTTAAACATCACCAAATGAACTCTATTTATTTTGCACAGACCCCCAAGCCACTTCCAGAATGGTACAGCCCTCTTAAAAGGGCGATTTTCTTTTAAAAATCCAAATGAGCATTATAAAATCTGAAACTTTGCAAAAATGGTCGCCTAGCATAGGGAAATGGATTACTTCAATGCCCAGAACAAAATTAATTTTATTTTAAGAGCTGTGAGCAAATCTTACATTCTTCTATGATGTTCAACAACTCCAGAAATGAACAGAAAATGCAAACTAGAACTCCAAAATGCAAATACTAAACTGAATATGCAAAAACAAACTTACTACAACTATTTCTCAACTAGTTGCTATCTTACAAGCAAGTAGATGAGCCCATGGTAGGAGATATGCTTTCCTCGAAGCGAATGCCTGAAGTCATTCAAACAGCATAACAGTAAGGTAGACAGAAGATGCCAAATGAAGAGCTGAGGCCAGAATATATAGATATGAGAAGAGCCTTCTAGAAACTTCAAGAAGGGCGCCCAAACCCTAATTTTGAATTCAACACTTTCCCTCCAAAAGGTGGCGTCCTTTTTCCTTTAATAAAATATTTCACTTTTATAAAAATCCATCTCTCCTCAAGTAGGCATCCATTTCACTTAACCCCATAATTTGACTTCAAAATATAATTTATCTCACAATGAAGCATTGACCCATTAGGTCCCCTTTTTAAAAACAACATAAAGTTGTAATGCTAGGCAAGGGGGTGTTATAATATTAAAATATAATATTATAATGTGAAAATACTTATCTCTCCATAGAAAATGCACCCAAGGGCCAAAAACAGAAGTGTGAACCAACTAAAGAGAAGACCAACTGAAGTGAACCCAATCTGTCCACTGCCAAAAATAGAATTTACTAAAAATAGTAAATTCATGAAGTTGCTCGAAACACCAAACTGACCATACCACCACGAAACTCTCTGAAAACCCAGAAAGAATACGCAATCCAATTTCCAAACTTCAAGCAACCACCTCCTCAAAAATAGGAAACCCTAATTTCACCCTCCGAGTAGCCTACGGGTCTCTGGAATAGGCCAACAGTCAACTGAAGCGATCACATTTGAGAAGGGGACATTACAAAATGCCTGGATCTCTGATTACACACAAAGCAAACAAGTATTAGTAGATTTTGTTCTACACATTGTAAATGATTTATATGCATACACAAATACATGCATATGTATAACTAAAGAATTTAAGTTTTTCTTTTTTCTGATAAAAAAAAATCCACACTGTATACCAATATTAATATCTAACTTTCTTCTTGTGTTCAAATAACAGGACAATGAGAAGCAACAAAACGGTTCCAGTCAATTAAAAGCACATACTTATGTATGGGCTGATGTAAATGACAAAGATCTTTATGGAGAATGGGATTTTGAGGTATTCATGCTCTTTATTTTTAAATTGATGTTATAATAAGTGTATATCATATAAAAAGAGAGATTTCTACTATTAAATTCAAATTATATAAATATTACTATAAAACCAACCATTGATCTGTTAATATTTTATTTTGTGTTTTGCAAAACACCACAAAACAGCACAGTGTGTGGGGTCTGTCGTCAAATTAGGAGGGGAAGCCCCTTGAGATCTAAACTAAACTTAAACCTAAGAAAAAGTAACTTAGACTAAAACTATAGACGAGATATATGGATATGCACATTTTACAATATTCTCTTAGGGGGTTTGCATAAAGGAAATAATTATTTGCCAGTGTTTTTTCCTTAGATAAATGCAAAGAAGTGTTAACAGCCGTGCCTTGCAAATGAAATGTTTAGATATTGAAGGAAAAAAATTACCAATCCAAACGCACAAATGACACCTTTAGGCTGGCTAAAATAGATATCAACTATTCATTGCAAACAAGGATTGAAGAAATAACAACACACAACTTCAAGAAATAAATAGCTAAGCTGTATACAAAACCACAACTTTGGTAAATAGATATCATCAATACATCGCTTGACTTATTACTATCTATTTTCAATTTACTCGATGAAATTGCATAACACATTTTTAACAATAATTTCAACTTTGAACGATAGTTTATGTAGTATAAGTGTAGCATCAACTACTATTAAGGATATCTTGTGCCCAAGGTACTTATAGGTTACAATGAATAAGCTTTTAGAGATTTGAGAATAATAGTTAAATATGCTAAAAAGTTTGAAACAAACCTCTCCAAAGATGCAAAAAAACTGGAAAGAAATTAACTTAAAGAAAATATATCCAAAACAACTAATAAAACAAAACTTAAATAAAATGGCTTGAAAATAGGCCCTCATCGCTATCTACAGTTAAGACATTAGAAATAGCCATGGTCGGAATTAGCCATAGCCAAAAATAGCAATTTGCACATTAGCATCCTCTACGATTTTGAAGCATTTTTTGCACTCAAACATAAAGAAGCCTTTGATGAACTTAGAACCCAGTCACCATGTGACCTTATCAATCCAAACTTGCCGAGTGAGAACTACTGACGGCTTCATCAAATCTGATGGCCTCTGTGGAACAACATGAATATGATGATCTGAACCTTAAAACCTTAGCTGTTGACCATGAATCCATAAAGCAACACAAACCCTAGGCAGTGGAGATTAGCAATACAAACTCCAGAAATCCAAGAATATGATTCAATCACCAAAAAAGGTTGCCAAAGCTAAAAACTTTAGCTCACTGAAATAGCATGCTGATGTTGAAAACCTGGCTATTCTAACCTCTCAAACTACTGATACATAAAATCCTAGGCGATTGCTTGCAAAACTTCTGCAATAGCAATTGAAAATGCTATTCTTTGCAGCTGTAGGGCCTGAAAACGCTTCTGAAACATACCAAAATCTCTCTTAGGCGTGTCAATTTGTTGCTGCTGCTGACTGCAGCCTGTCAAGTGCCAAAATCAGCTGTATTTAACACTCAAAGCTCAGTTATTTGAACCTAGGCACCTTCTTCAAGTAGGTTTGTCAATAAACTTTTGTTATCAAATACTCAAGTGCCATTCATATGCCTTTGCCATTAAGCTCACTAGCATTTAGACCCAGGAGCTAATTTTAGTTTCTTTTGACACTTGAAAACAGCCTTCCAGCCCAAGTGCACCTAGCATACGTTGTTTCCGTTTAAGCATCTTGTTTCAAACTCAAAGGTACACTTTATGAGCGTCTGAGCTTGTTTCTGATTTGGCCAGAGAAATTGAGTGGGTAAGCCATGGGAAGTGTGTGCCTAAAAGACTTGGGTGGAGCCTCTTATGTCAAGTTTTCCCTTGTACAAAAACATCTAATTGTTTTGACTTGAACAGATATCTACAGTGGCTGAACCATTCACAGAATGTGCCCAAGTTGAAATATGACACCTTTTCCAAGTGAGTGTTGAAAGTTGAAACTAATCACTTAAGCCAATTTTTATGATTTGAAATCCTTAAAATTAGCCATAACAGCCCAGGCATATGCCTTCTTTATGTATGCCATTGTTTTAATGATTCAAGTGGAACCTTTTGCCACCTAAACCCTGTTTCTAATGCCAGTGGAGTTCTTATATGGTTTTGCCATCTTTTTACTTGAAACCTAGGCAAAATTGATATGGCTTAAGACTAAATTGGAATTTTACAAGATGTATACCAAGTTTTACAATGTTGGCAGAAATTTCTCACGGCTAAGCCATCTCTAGTAGGCACTTGTTACTTCTAAGTGGTTCAACCATCCCTAGTGTGTGCCCTTGGCATTGTTGCTGCTTTCACTTAACCTGGGGGAATTATTGAGAGGCTAAACCACTACAAATGTTTGCTCAAGATAGATTTGCTATCTTTTCATAGTGCTGGGTGGAAGACGTCTTTGATCATGCTGCTTTCACAAAGTTGGGTGGAACTTCTATGTGCTTTTTCCAACTTGTGAGTCCAAGGCAGAACTTTTCTCTTCTTATGCCATCCTTTCCAACCATTGCTAGATGGAACTTTGAGCCATATTTGGAAAGGAAAAGACAACAACTAATTTAACGTTTTTTCCCATTTGCCAATGCGTTTGATGCTATTTCAAACATCATCATTATTACTTGTTAGAGATGTGGCGATTATCATCATCTTGCAAAAGTTGCTAGTTGAAGAATAAAGACCATGACATGACAACCTTGCGAATTGACTAGGAGATCACACATTGAATTGGATTGGCACACACAAAAGATGATTTGTAGTCGGCCAAGACTGTTCATGTGTTTAGTCGGCCAATTAATTCATTTAAATAAAACTATAGTATAGGTCGAAAAATATTTTATATTACATGTTTTGGGAATTAAGTCCCTGACTAGTTGGATTAGTTGTAAGAGGTAGTCACGACGATTGGTGTTCTCAACCATTGCCAACAACTATTTATACTTTGGTTCATTGCAGTTGGGACACATTATGATGTTATGTTATGACACATGATATGTTGACATACTACGGATGATTGTATTCTAGTTCTATTGCATTAATGAATGAAGTACTATTATTCTATGCACATTATGCATTCGTGAATGTTTCTTGTACATGCTCTGTGAATTACATTCTTGTTTACTCTAGTACATTGTCAATTCATCCCCATGAGTAAACATTTGGTGCTGTTGCCTAATTCAACTTGGTAAACATCACCCAAATGGGAGAATGGCATCGTAATGAGTCAGCTAGTCGAAGAGCTAGTACAAGCCAACAAAGATATAGAAGATGTGTTGACGGAGGATCTCATAAACTTGTGGGACATCTTGTTGAGGGATCACGTTCGGAGGGAGGCTCTCATGTGAGAGATCCCTTAGGTGGTCATCTGGGATAGATTGCACATCAATCCAAAGGTCGACCACCTCATCAATAGATTACCAAGGTTGATCGCTCGTCGCTACATCATATTGCAAGACCTGCAAGCTGAGAGTGACCAAGAACGGTGAAGGAAACAAATACTGCAATGGTATGAAGAGAAGCAAATGGGAGGAGGAAGAACACGACACTAGTCGTAGGTGTACTCTCAGAAATTAATGCCTGTACGACCCAACAAGGATAAAAACGAACACCAACTAGGTAAGAAACACCCAAAGAACAACTGCGAAGATCACTCAGATTAAAAGAACATGAAGATCAACGAAGAAAATTGAAAAGAATCGTTGAAGAAGCAAATTGAGACCTTATTGAAATAAACCAAGATATTGCCAAATTGAACAAAACCCTTGTCGAAGAAACAAACCAAGATGCTTTCAGGACACCGTCTGTAACAAATAGAGAAAAATATAAAGATGATGAAAACGAATTAATAAAAGAACTTGAAAATAGCATACACCATATTCGAGAGTTGTCCATATCAGACGACGAAGAACCAAGAATTGGAGGATCCGAACCAAAAACCCCTAAACAAAGGGAGTATAGGGACAACCCCCAAGAGACTCGAGGTGTAGAGGATGTTGAGAGGGGACATGTGGAATACCCACCCATACGTGGCCGAGAGTGCAAGAGAGGCACCAAACGTTTCGGGAGAAATAGTCCAATCGGGTCCAACACATAGGGAGGACGTCAGGGAAGAAACATGGTAACTTCGCTAGCAAGTTCGAGTGTTGAGAGCAAAAATTGCCGAAGTTCACGGGGAACGGTTTAGAGAATCCTGTGCGACATTGCAAGACATGCAATACTATCTGTATAGCAAATGGACAAGAAGATCTAGATTATTGGTTGAGAGTGTTTCCAGCGACTCTTAGAGGCATTGCAATAGATTGGTACACAGAACTAGAAGTAGCAGGAGCCAGATGGGGAGAGTAAATAGAGCATTCCAAGAAGAATTCAGGCTCTTGAGAGATGACAATGAGATAGTAGCCGAAATTTATAATACAAAACAGGGGAAACATGAGAATGTATAAGCTTACAATCGTAGGCTCAAGGAACTGTTGATGAAATTGGAGACATAATCGGCAAATAGCTTGAAGAAGTGTTGGTTTATTGAAGGATTACTTCCTACATTGTGAAATAAAATGAAGGTGGTACCTCCATCCTTGTACGTTGAAGCCTACATTTGGGCGATGGACATTGAGAGTGAAAATAAGACATTTTCTCGGGGGAAGAAAAGAATAGAAGATGACATTGAAAGTATGGAGAGTAGTGAAGACGAATCAAAAATTGTACAAGCCCTCAAACGAGACATGATGAGAATGATGAAGGAATTGAAGGTGGAAAAGAAGAATTCCAAGGAATCCAAATAATGATGGTGTACAAATGCAAAATAGGTCATACTAAGGTAACTGCCTAAAGAAACTCTTTTGTGACATCTACCAAATTATGGGACACTCCATCAAGGAGTGCTCATACAATTTGAAGTGAAGTATGCAGGTATTCTTCACACAAGGGGAACAGTCAACCCCTCTGACCACACCACTGTAGCCTCAAAACAATAGCAACATATCCCTTGGAGGTTACTAAAACAATAGAAGAAGCAATAGCAATGGTCCGAGAAGCAAAATATAGTACGACAATAAACGAAGACCTATGATACAGTGCCAAAAATGCAATGAATGGGGTCACTTTGCTAGGGAATGCCAAAATAATTGAGGTACGGGAGGAAGACTCTGTAAGTGGTGTGGATCAAGCGACGATCACGACAATATCGACTACTTGAAGTAGAAAGATATAAATATGCTGGAGGTGGATGACCAAGAGGTTTTGGTGATTACCAGAGCACAAACAAAGAAAGCTATCTATCGAGACCCTTGTACGGAGAAAAAAAGACCATGAGAGGCTAGGGCGCAAGTGGAAGAGGCAATGGCCAAGGAACGAAGAACCTCCAACAAAGTAACTAGTATGTCGTTGTAGTCGGAGTTGGAGAAGAACATAATACAACAAGTGCTACACACAATCGTACCTATCAAGGTACAGGCCTTTTGCAAACAATGCCCCAACTAAGAGTAGCACTCACTAATGTTATCGAAGAGAACAAAAGCCATTAGGAAGGTCCAACCAAGAGTACAACACAACCGGTAGGGGAGGCCATGGACTCAATGCTACTCGCAGTAAACGTCAGGAGGAAGCCTAGGATCGTACAAATGGAAATCATGGGGAGGAAACTCTTAAACACCATCATCAATAGAGGCTCGGGAGTGAACTTACTACCAAAAGAAACATGAAAGTTTCTGGGAGAGCCAACTCTTTGGTCCCCAACATTCAATCTAGTAGGCGCAGATCAACATGGCATCAAACCTATTGGTACATTGATGGCACAAAAAGTAATGATCGACACACAATAGTTCCTTCAGAACTTTGTTGTCATCCCATTATAGAAGAAAGTGTACGATGCACTACTTAGGAGAGGATGGTTGATTGCCGCTAAGGTAGATCACAACTGGAAGCGTAACACACTCTTGATTGAAAGCAACAGGAGAAAGTACATCATAGATCTGAAGAACCAAGCCATAAATGAAGAATTGGCATCCTTAGGATCAGAATCCAATGAGGGAGAATCAGATACAGATGAAGGAAGAAAGGTTATGGAGCCGAATAATGAAGGCGTACTTGATCTCGAGAGTTGCTTGGAGGACGAGACAAGTTCCCCTAAATGGCTTGTTTCATTGGAAAATGGAAGATTGCGAGGTGTTTCACCTAGAATGTAACATGCTGCAAGTCGGAGAAGTAGAGGAAGAAGATAAGGGTATGACGACCCAGACATTTCCACTTGAGTATGGAGAATATAAAGAAGGGGTAGCAGAACTGGACGATATGCCAGCCCACAAGTTTGAATGGGACAAACTAATCAAGTACGAGGAACCAAAGATGAAAATAGTGAATCTGGGAGAGGAAGACAAGCCAAAAACAATCCTGGTCGGTGATGGCTGGGATCCCGTACTGAAGGCGACTGCGTTTAAAATCTTCATGGAGTGTACAAATATTTGAAGGGAATACCACTAGAATTATGCGTACATAGGATCCCTCTTGTATTGGGAGCACAACCTGTATGGAAGATGCCATACAAAATGAACAAGAACTACAACGCCAAGGTACATGATGAGATTGAAAAAATGTTGGAAGCGAGAATTATATTCAAAGTGGAAGTTAGCGATTGGGTGTCACCGATCATCATCTCATTGAAGAAGGAATCTAAACAGATTCAGCTATGTGGGGATTTTCAAAGTCTGAATGTAGTGACAATCAAAGACCTGTTTCCTATCCCCTTCACCGATACAATCCTCAAAGAAGTAATAGGACATGAGATGTACTCATTCATGGACAGGTTTTCTGGGTACAATCAGATAAGCATTGTAGAACAAGACAAACTGAAGACAATGTTTGTAGTCAAAGATGGAGGGTACGCGTACAATCAAATGCCATTCGGGTTGTGTAACGCACTTACTACTTTTTAGTGAATAATTCTGCATATTTTTGACAAAATGTTGGTTGGCAACTTTAAAGCATTTTTGGATAATTGGTCAATTTATAGTGACAAGGAGAAGTACCTAAAAGCGTTGGGAGAGTATGGAGAGGCGCAGGGTAGCCTAACTAGCATTGAATCCGAAGAAGTGTTGATTCATGGTACCCCAAAGGAAGCTATTGGGACACATTGTTTGTAAAGTCGGATTGAAGACAAATCTAGACAAGATAAGGGTCATTGTACAAATGGAAGCTCCACAGAACGTCATTGGCATAAAATCCTTTCCGAGACATGTGGTGTACTACTAACGGTTCATTAAGAACTTTCCATAGATTTCCTATCCACTTGACATACTCATCGGGAAGGGACAACTATTCGTGTGGGCGGAGGACTAAGAGAAAGCATTTAATGAATTGAAGGTACGACTAATCAGTTCACCGATATTGCATACCCAAATTGGAACAAAGAATTTCACGTACATGTGGATGCTTCCAATTTTGCAATCGGTGCAACACTGTCACAAGTAGGAGTATAGGGGTTGGATCACCCGGTGTTCTTTGCAAGTCGGTTTCTGTTAAAGGCAGAGCAAAGCTATAGTACGACGAAGAGGGAAGCTCTTGGGATGGTGTACACAGTGCATAAGTTCAGGCACTATCTATTGGCGACACCGTTCACATTTTATGTTGACCACTAGGCTCTCATGTACTTGGTCAACAAACCCATTGTCCAGGGGAGAGTGAGTCGATGGCTTCTCTTGCTACAAGAGTTCACATTCACAATAATTGTATGTCTTGGAAAAAGTCATGTGATCATCGACCAGTTTTCACGAATTCGGTTTGGTGAACCCACTGAAGGTAGGGTGAATGAAGACTTTCCGGATGCTCATCTATTCCAAATTGTTGCACTCCTTTCATGGTATGAGACGATTGAAGAATACTTGTCAACGTCAAAATTCCCTTAAGAAATGCCGCTAGTCGAACGAAGGAAACTCATACCGAATAGCAAGACCTGCCAGCTCATCAATGGGCTACTATACAAGATGGGGTCAGACCAAATCTTGAGGTGATGCGTTATGGAGGAATAGATTCTCGACGTACTAAAAGAAGCACATGAAGGTCTGGTCAGAGGACACATGGGACCAGATGCCACAACATGAAAAGTTCTTCTGGTAGGATTGTGGTGGCTGACGGGACACATAGACACTCGAGGGTGGGTGACCAGTTGTGACACATGTCAGAGAGTTGGGAAGCCTCTAAAAAGGGGCTTCATGCCATTGTTCCCATCCCAACCTTAGGAGTTCAAACGGTGGGGGCTAGACTTTATTGGACCATTGAAAGTCAGCTAGTTGCATCAATGCAGATACATAGTCATTGCCACCGAATACTTGAAGAAATGGGCTGAGGCTCGGGCATTACCGGACAACACTGCATAGAGTATGGCAAGATTTATCTATGAGCAAATAGTTACAAGGTGCGACATTCCCATACAGATCACCAATGACCGAGGAGGGAATTTTGTCAACCACGTCATTCGGTTGATGGTGACGGAGTTTCAAATATTCCATAATCTCTCAAGTCCATACTACGTGAGAGCCAAGGGCTAGGACGAATCTACAAACAAAGTACTTGTTTCCATTATTCACAAATTGTGTGATGTGGAAGAAGTTGACTTGGAGGGAAGGTTACTTGCCATACTATGGGTGTATCGTACGACGTACGAAGTAATGATTGGACACACACCATTCCAGCTAATGTATGATCAAGAGGCAATAGTACCAACAATGTACATGGTGTTGAGCCTGAGAATAGCGGTTGAGAATAGATTGGGTGACATAGAGAGTTTGAAGGAGCAGTTATTCCAGCTCAACAAACTTGACGGATGAAGAGTTATGGCATAGTGGGTGATGGAGGCAATGTAGAAGAGAAGAAAATTCAGGCATGACAAACACCTATATCAAATGAATTTTCGATTAGGCCAGTTAGTTTTGAAATATAACGGTTGCAACAAGATCAAGCTAGGGAAGTTCAAAGTTCGGTGGCTCAAACCCTTTAAAATTAGAGAGGTTTGTGAGAACAGAGCAATCAAATTGGAGAATCTAGATAGAACGCTGCTATCAGATGCCATTAACGGGTCGAAGCTCAAGCCATATCAGGAGAGAAAAGAGATAATAGCCATCAACATGCTGGGATACGCAACAACAAAGGACTTGAAGGTGAGCGGAAGCGAAACCACAAAAGAAGATTGGGGAATAGGAGGAAGTCAGTATGCACCAAAGGAGGATTGGACCGCACCAGGAGGGGAAAAGATAATTGAAGAGAGGCTTGCCAAAAAGAGTGTAGGGTATTGCAGTGCCCAGAGTCCACAAACACTTGACGAATGCTCTGTTCGGGACACTTGCCCTCTAGAGAAGGGTATGTGGTCATTGGAAATACTAGACATCCTATGAAGGTGAAAGGGGATACATGTATGAACTGGATGAGGAAGCACTGAAAGAGAAAGAGGAGAAATTTGACAGAGAAAGAAAGGAAAGGGCTAAATAGGGAAAAAGCGATGAAGAGGAAGGATGGGATGATGAAGACTAAAACAAGTACTCAGAGAAAATCGGACCATGTGTCAAACCATTAAAGATGACGGAAGATATATTCGTTGGTGTCTAGACAGACGGATAGAATGAGGACATAGTCGAGTATGCGAGAGACAATGGTTGAAAACCATCCACACTTGTAACCTCCTACAAATTGTGGTGAGTGATACCTAATACTGTAGGCCCACTGATCGTGGATGGAGAAAACATAACCTGGTATTGGAAATACGGTGGACGATATGTAGACGGGAGTTACAAAGGTATGGGCCTTGTGCCATTGGTCTATAAATTTTTTGATTTGTAGTACCTAGGAACATGCTGTGAGGAAGAGCGTTATAAGAGACCATTGTTTTCTTACAAATGGTGATACGCCTCATATGTCAAAGTATTAGGTGAGAACAAATTAGAAAAGAGAAAAATTGATGAAGTAGAGAATAAAATTGGAAACAAGCAAAATATTTGGAGGAAGTTGAAAATTGAAAAAAATGAAATAGTGGAGTTAAATGGAAAAATTGAAAAATTTATAAAGAAGTGGAAAATTGAAAAAAGTGGAAAAAATGAAAAGGAGTTAAAAAGTTTCAAAAAATGAAATATTGGGAAAAAGGACGAGAAAATAAAAAATTGGAGAAAAATAAAGAACAAAAAATTAAAAGAAAAAGTGTCAAAAAGTTTAACAAAGGAAAAAAATTAAAGAAATTAATTAAAATCCAACCTGTACAACATAAGGCTAAATGACTTGCAAGGCACATGTATTATTTTCGCAAGGCATCGTATGGGGATAACAAATGGAAAACACAATGAAGGAAGAGGACATCGTACAACAGGAAAAGGCACTAAAAGCGAAGTAGAACTTGCACATCAGGGAAAGGCTTACATTGTACAAAACAAATAAGAGGTTAAAAATCAACAAAGACAAGGATTGAAACAAGAAATTGTATGAGCAGGAAGTAAGTTTGCAAGAGAAATCAAATCATTGTAGGATTGGAATAGAGGTGAACAACAATCTTGTGGAGGGATCATACGACAATACTTTGAAAACAGAGCATTGCGAGCCATTTATCTTAAGCAGGAGATGCAAGATATCAGGAGGAGGCCGCACGGTATTGGGAGGAGAAGATTGTACGGTGTTTGGAGAAAGGAGTGTACGTTGAAAAGGCCGTATAAATTTGCAAAACAAAAGTCGTACGAAACAACGTATGATTGCATAAGGGTTCAATGGCGTATGAGATTGGTGAGAGTGAATGTCGTTCAGAGAGTGGAAAAACATAGACGATGTATGAAGAAGTGAAGTGGTACAACACGGTGGGAGACAAGAGGGTGGCATACAGTACATTGGGGTCAAAGACGTATGGGAACCAATCCTATGGAGTGTGCAGAGAACTAGACAAGTACGATGTAAGTAGAAGGCATTAGTAGAAAAGAAGAAAGTACCGCCATAGGGGGTGACAAAAGTCGGTTATTGTAACGGTGAGGGGCATTGGCTATATAACCCGTGCCATGTGTCAGAGATTAATTATTGCTAGGAGGACATGGCACCCGCCAGTAGTAGCAAAGGAAAGAGGCCACCACCAATTCATCTGAGGATAGCAATAGGAAGTATAGCAAGGAGTGATGATGGTCACACCAGATAATATCGCGTGGGAGAGTCTCAACGGCATAGAGTGTTGTTCTTGGTGGCTCTCAACTTAGGATGATCACATCCTGAAGAAG